>JAUZNJ010090535.1:0-22530 GCA_034780135.1 Jordanella pulchra | reverse complement strand
TACAGCAATGGCACACATAACTGAGACTGCGCCTTTTTGTACGGTGAGCCTTATGGTCGTGAAAATACGGTATATACGAAAGGAAACTGTGAACTAGCACTACAGGTTTCCCTGTCAAGTAAGGACACTGCCAAGCCAGATGAAGCTGCTATAATGAGAAAAAGCAGAGAGAGCATAAGGTTAGAGGTTGAACTAATAAATACTGCAGAATGGGAGAATAGGGATGGAATGAAGCAGAATCAGAAAAAGTGGTCCCTATGTCTTCCAGCCTGCAATGTCTATGGCAGCACAACTATAAAGATAGCTCAGTATAACCTATGCCACCCTAACAATAAGCCTTGTCAAAAATTAAGGTTTCTAGCCTAGCCTTCAAAATTATACCATTCATTGTCAGATAGTGGATTAAATTATGGTCCCTTTGACGACCAAAGCTGGGGATATTGTTTTATACTGTAAATCTGCTTTATGCTTCCCCTTAACCTTATGTTTGACCGGTATAGTAAAAGAGCCTGGTACTGTTTGTTTTCTGATAAACCACTGAGGTCGTCACAGAACAGCTAGACTTACGTATACTAATGTTATATTACACACAGCTAGACTCTATTTGCCAATCAGGTGACATCTGAAAACAGCTCATTAGACTGATCAGATTGAGAACTGATTACAAATCCACTGCAAACCTATCAGATTTTAATTAGCTTAAAGCTTCAGATCTTTTATCTATCAGGTCACAATTATGCTCCAATTGTGCTTCTCTGCCATGGAATGAAAGAACAATGAGGTTTGTAAAAAAAATCTGATCTGATCTTAAGGCTTTTTCATTCCTTTAACATTCCTGTTTGGAGAGATTGCTTGAGTCATCACAAAAATAGCAACAACATATTACCACTAAGATATACTTTGGAGATGAAATGTTTGATCCACTAAAGATTTGTTAAAGATTTATTTGGAGCGTTTTCATAAATTGCAGATCAAGGGCTAAAGACAGACAGGAAATGTACGCAGAAGGAGGTTGAGAATGACGCATATTCACAGTTTGGTCGGCCGAAGTCAAACCAATGACTGTGGTGCTGAGGGCATTGGAGCCCATGTGGGTTTCGCTCTAACGATTCTGCCACCGGCCGGTGCTGGTGACTGTTGATATCATCTCCAATCTGTTGTATTGTAAAATGTTCAGAGGCAGATTGTGATAGCAATGTGTAGAGATCTTTGTGGTCTGTTGGTGACAAGAGGAGTAATTTCAGCAACTGTTATTGTTCCCTTCATGCTGAAAGGCTCTCGTCATAAAGATTTGTAAAACGCTTTCAGATAATTCCAATATTTTTATTTGTATGTCAGGAAATAATTGTTTTTAACAAAAACCACAGCTGTTACCGTTAAATAGTTCTGCAAAATGAATGCAATGGAAGCTTTTTTTTATTGATTTCATTCTATTTTAATTCGATCAGTGTGTGTGTCTCCTTATTTCATTGTGGGACAAATAAAACACAACACAGCAGCTCATTTCCTTTTGCCACAGGCCAGAAGACTGGAAGCAGATCCAAGTTTATGTCTAAAGTGCATCAGTGATCAGGCTTCTAACATTAACCCACCAAGTCTCCGTGATAATCAAATGCCGGGTGGTTATGTATGTGTGAGGCATGACTGGGAAAATCTTTCTTATTCTACAACATCTATAAACATGCAGAGATTCCATCATCTAAACATTAGCCTAAAATTAAGAAATAATTTTAAGTTATTTCTGTAATATTCTCTATAATATACTTCTGTAGGTTTAGAGGAAAATAAATTATGAATATGTGGAAAGGTACCTCAGGGCCACTGCTTTGTACTGAGAACAATCTAGATGCTGTGGGTCTGTTTCTTCTCCAGTTGCTCCTTAAACCTTGTCAGTGTGATTGATATTATGAATGTGTTCAAAATCAAAAAGACCTTGATTGAAATGTGAGCTGAATAGAAGAAAACAGGAAAAGCAGAACAGCCGTTTATTATTTGTTTGTTTGTCACATCCTTATCAGTGGTGTCAATAAGGGCACTGTATCACACCACTGCTGCTTTGCATCCTTAGGTAAGAATAGGAGAAGAGGGATTTGTTTATAAATCTACAAAAGATAAAGTTAATCGCAATATGATCAATGCTGATGCCAAAAGGAAATCAGAAACCAAACCCAAGGAAAGCCTTGTAAAATAATTAGCCTTAAACAGAAAAAGATGAATTCTTGAAGTAAATATACACTTCAAGTATTCATCTTTTATTAAGTATTCATCTTTTATTAAGTATTCATATATATATATATATATATATGTATAATGTACAGTCGTAAAAATCTCAGTTAAGACAAATGTATCTTATTTTATTGTTGTTTTTTTTATAATTTTCTTTGGATTCAACCTTTATCATCAGCAGTAATTGAAGTAACTCTTTTCTTTTAACCTCATACACTCATCTTTTCCTGCCTGCCTTTTTCCTGCAGCGCTGTCTCCTGGTATGGGTGTAGCGGTCTACACCGGCTTGGTGGTAGCCTTGCTGCTGACTGTGGTCATGGCTCTGGGTGTGGGTGTGTTGGCATATCGCCGCCGATGCCGCCATCTCCACGGAGACATCACAGATTCTTCATCCGCTCTCACTGCAGCGTTCCACCCTGGTAACTACAAGCCTCCTAGGCAGGGTGAGTTCACAGCCATAACATACATACAGATAAAAGCAACTTTTGACATATTTCTACCACATTTTGAATGTATGTGTTGTTGGAGTTTCTTATTTGTAATAAACCAACACCAAATAGTGCTTAATTTCATTGTGTATGGAGAATGATTCAATGTCTGATCTTAAATCTTAAGAGTGTGGCTTGCATGTGTGTTCAGCCCTCTTGAGTCAATATGTTGCATGACCATGGATTGTTGTAATTAAAGCCAGTCATTCTAGGTTTTTGGGGGATGTTCCTCTAACAAGCTGATATTTTTGCCCAAGGTTCTTTTATAAAATAGCTGAAACTGACCCAAAATGATGGGAAACCTATATCTATAAATGATAAATGATTTTCCTAACATCCTTGGTAGCACATTATCCATCCATCTATCTTCGTCCCCGTTTGTTTTTCCGGGGCCCCTTGGGGACTGGTGCCTTTCTTAGGTTGTCATTGGCTAAGAGATTGAGTAAACCCAGAGAGGTCGTTTGTCCATCAAAGAACACAGAAGGCCGCTGGACAAAGAACCAGGCACGCATGTTCGCACCTCAGGGCAATTTTAGAGAGACCAATTAACCTAACAGCCAGGTTTTTTGTACCTGACTGTTAGGTTAATTGGAAACTGGATATTAATAAATAATTACTTACACTTTGGGAACAAGAAAACTTCGTTCAAAAAGACCCCAGGATAGGAATCAAACTAAGGACCTTAAATATATATATATATATATATATATATATATATATTATTTTTTATGGAAATTGAAATGCAGGTGTCTTACAAATTTGTGCTAAGATTTCTAGGAGTCAATGATAACTTAGGGATGAGTAAACAAGAGCTTTCTAAAGGTTCCTAGGTCTACACTCAATGTTTAATAAGTGGCACTGGGGGATGCTCCTGTTATCTTGGCTGTGTATGTAATCCAACTGGGTTTTTTTGCAATCTTCATTAAGATTTGTTTGCAAAATGAAACAAAAAACAAAAAAGAGCTACATTTGTATCATAAAAGCAACAGTCAAGATTTTAACAGAACTATGAAACAAGCACTGATGTTGCATGATTATAGGTCCTTGAACTTGTAACAATAAGTTGAATAAAACCAATATGGGTTTAATGTGGCAATATCTAAAAAAAGTTAAATAAATATTTTTCAATGCCACTTATTGAATTTTTTTATTTTAAACATAATGGATGTAACTTTCTATACTTTCTTTCTTGCTCTCCCTATATTTCACCATCAGATTACTATATATAAACCTACTATGAATTAATTCCCATGTACCATTACCTCCTCTCAGTCAAGTCTCGACTCCTTACTTAATGCATCCCATTTTTCACACTTTAAGCATTTATCAGGGTGTCTTTTCTCTTGTTCTAGCTATAAAATATTAATTAGACACATTAATCCATTTTATTCAAACCTCTTTGAGCAATTCGGCCCCATCTGTGTAATTTTCAGTCCCAAGAGCCCATTTTCATCCCTCTGTTTGCAGATAACGCTCTGCAACCCTCAGCTCCTCCGGATCTGACTGCCACGGCAGGTACCTTCCGTGGCCCGCTCTTCTCCCTGCCGCAGGGCATTAACGACAGCCCGCACAAAATCCCTATGACCACCTCTCCCTTATTGGACCCACTCCCCAGCCTCAAAATTAAGGTTTACAACTCCTCAACTCTGTCCTCCCTGGAGCTCCCGGCTGACATGGGTTTGGGCGATGGAGAGATCCTCAGCCTGAAATCAGTGGGCACCGTGGGCAGAGAACGAGAGTTTCACAGCCACACTCTGTCCAGGGAGCCAGGGCTGAGCACCAGCGCGACGCTGGGACATTTAGGTGGACGGCTTACCATCCCCAACACAGGTAAAACTCCTTCCAAGAAAGTCGAATCGGTCTGCACCCAGAGCTAATGTCAGGCTCCGTTGATTACAGATTAAACATGTCTTCACGTCTCCCCACTTAGGTGTGAGCCTGTTGGTCCCGCCTGGCACGATCCCTCAGGGGAAGTTCTATGAGATGTACCTCATTATTAACAAGTGGGACAAAACAACGTGAGTGTCCTTCATCTTTATTCCCTTTCTCCCTAACCTCCCTTTCCAGCCCGGCGGGCAGAATAGACCTTTTTCTCACCTCAATCAGTAACTTCTCTGATACGAGGCTTGCTGCTGTGAGAAAAAAACTTTGTTTTGGGAATCTTTTCCTCAGGACAGAAACTTAAGCAAATTCCAAGCTGTTTAGGGCAATTAGCTTTTTAATAAATGAGGTGTTGCAAACATGTGTATGTGTTGGGTGTTTGCAGGTTACCCTCAGAGGGGAGTCAGACTGTACTGAGCCCTGTGGTGAGCTGTGGTCCATCAGGTATGCTGCTGAAACGGCCTGTCGTCCTGACGCTTCCCCACTGCGCTCAGCTGGACACACCGACACCTGACTGGACCCTCATGCTCAAAACACAAACCCACCAGGGTGCATGGGAGGTTAGAAAACCCTAAACTATTTTAGATCATTAGATTATTTATTTATAGTCATCATTAAACCAAATTTAACTCATTGTTTCCAGGAGGTGCTGACTGTAGGGGAGGAGAGTTTATCGTCCCCTTGCTACCTGCAGCTGGAGGAGGAATGCTGCCATGTCCTTATGGAGCAGCTGGGAACGTACGGCCTGGTGGGGCAGTCCTGCCCTCCTCGGCCTGCCTGCAAGCGCCTGCAGCTGGCTCTGTTCGCCCCCCGAGCTCCCTGCCTCTCTCTGGACTACAGCCTTCGCATCTACTGCATCCATGACACCCCCCAGGCACTCAAGGTACTCCTCTAACTGTTTCTTTTCCCCTAACATTGCCCTCCACTCTTACAGTCCTTTGTCACCTTTTTTTCCATAGTGAAATGTTTTAAATTGTTAAACAAATGCAATAGATCTACCCAATGTAAAAAAAAATGTCTAGTTCACTATCTAGAACCAGGGATGGAACCTGTCTGACAGCTTGAAGTAGGCTATAAAGAATATATAAACAAAAACAAAACAAATAACAGATGAGAAATCCGCGTTGACATTTAGTCTGGTCATGGTTACAATTTTATTTCTAAGTCTTTTGGACTCCAGTGAACAATAGTCTGCCAATATCCACAAATGGAGATGATGATAGTGTGGTAAACTTTCCTTTAAGTTGCCATCCTACAAAAATTACTCCCAACAGCAAGTGGGCCAAGAGGTCATAAAGAACCCCAGAACAACATGTAAATCACTGCAGGCCTCACTAAGTTAAGATCTGGATTTACCGTTTGAAAATAATGCAGAAACTGGACAAAACTTGCATCTAGGGACGAGTACTGAGATGAAAACCGCCTAGCTTGCAAGCTAGATGAATTGTCTCAACATTTCTGAGTTCACAAAATCTGAAAAATACATCTTGCCAGAAGCTAGCAGATACGTTTGGCCTTGATACTGAAATATTTCAGACCAATGAAATGCAGTGACGTGTATGATGTCACGGCGTCAACCAGCAAAAGAAAAATGACAGTGCTGGTTTTAGCTTTACTTTTTGAAAAATTTGCAAAAAGGATGGTATTTTTGCCTTTGAGGATGGGGGTAGAGTAAAAGTGGATTTGGTAAGAGTTTGATTTATCAATCAACTCAGCTAGTTGTGAAACAAATCAAGCTGCTATTGCTGGTGTGATTGGCTAAAAATATGGGAGGTAGGTACCCAATCAGCTCAAAGAATTGTACTGAATGTCCCTCCCTTTTAGCAAGAGTTTTTGCCTACCCAGTTTAATGCTATCAATCTGGCTTTTGCAAGGTTAGAAAACCACTGCTTAGAAGAAACGGTCTTGATGAACAAATATCCTGTGGACTTACAGACTGACAGACATAATCTTGAATTTTTAGAGGTGTGTCCTGTTACATGTGGTTTAAAGAAATGGATAATACCTAATGTCAAAGTAGAGGCAGTGCTGTGAAGGCCTGGACTTCTTTGCTGACTCAAGACCTCGACCACCTGCTGCGTTTGATGGAAACATAATTTCGTGAAAGATGACCTCTGGGCATCAGATTGTGACTCTAAGCTCAAGCACTTTTGAATCATTAGTATGATCGGGGTAATTTGTAAAAAGTAATACATTTCTCTTTTTGTGTGGACTAAGGATTCAAACGTTTTGTGTATTTATCAGTATTTGAATTTGCTTTTGTGGGTAGCAGGGCTTTTTGAATAAACATATAAAATGCAATGACCCGTTTAACAAAAAGTTGCTTCACCTCAAGCAACCTGCTTTCTAACTCTTGCTCATCCTCTCCGATTGTTATCTGGAAACTGGTTTGCATAAAAATCTAGCGAACACTTAAAACTTAAAGTCAAACAAGGAGATGAGTTTAGAAGCATTTGAAAAGTCTTCTATCAGAGTATCCCATTGAGTTCATGGCTTGCATTTCTAGTGTTATTGTTTCCTGCCTCTTGTCTCTGATGAACTCTTCGTCAGACGGGGTCTCTGTCTGCAGCATCTCACAGGGCTTCAGTTTGAAAGAATTCCTCCAACCTTTACTCTTTTTATCCTCTGCATCCTCCTAAAAGCTTCCCTCGCCAATCCTAACTGTAGTTTGCAGCTAAAATGCTCTTTGAGTAACTTGTCTGCAGAAAGACTTTCTTTCTAAGGCACTAGGGAAAAGTTCAAGTTCAATTTTTAGTTTAACTGAAAATAAAAAAGTTACACGTATTTGTTTTTGCACAGAAAATAAATCAAATAAACCTCCTTAAAATGGAAGCGCATATTAAAATATCAGCTGTTATCATTATTATCTGACATGTAGTTATAAAAGAGATATAGGAGGAAACTTTATAAGTCAAACGAGTTTAATTAGTATTCATTTTAATTCAATCCAGTTTGGTTTAAATTCAATTATAGTATATTGTGTGTTTTGATTACAATTACCTACATCACCCACATTACACTCAAAATCAGTAGATTATTTCATGCTAACAATTATGTTATATTTAGCCCCCTGTAGTGATATTGGGAGTCATTGACTGAAACAGAACAGAAGGTTAAAATAACACAGAAAAGTGTTGATTTAGGAGTAGTTTCTAAATGAAATACAAAAAAACAACTATAGAAAGAGACAGCTAAAAAAAAAGCAGAGAGGGCTATCTCTGTCTTTCTATAGATGTGCGCTTTTTGATGGCTAATGTTCTGCCAGCTTTGAACATGTCTACAGCCCAACTCCTGTTTCAAATCATCTGATTATCTATGCAGCTGGTTGTCAAAATCTGTATGAGCCAACATACGATGGAGTCATCTAAGGTGTGTTCAGACAGGAAAACCTCTTCAACCTGTCAGAAAGCTGGTCCTTGAATACTGGAGTTCCCAATATTCAAGGTAAGAACAGCAAAAATCTTAGTTTATAGCATCAACGGCACTTTACATAACTCCATCCAGGAATATGACAGCTTAACAATACCAGGTGTACCTTCAATGAATAAAAGAAAATTATGATTGATCGAGGAAGATCCCTCTGAATAATAAGGGTAGACATTAACAGCAAGATTATTTTACATAAAATGACCTATAAAACTTCAAACAATAAAACAAACTCATGAAGGAGTGAACTATTGAGGCCTGCCTCTGAATAATAATACAAGCTAATATATATTATTTCCATAGTGGCTCGTGGCAATAGAGGCTTACTGTCTCTGTCAGTCTTTCTACAGCTGCATTTCCAAATTTAATTTCAACACATTAATATTAAATTTTCAAATCCCTCAAGAAACAACAGACCAGTAGAGTAGAAAAATAACACAAACCTCATTCTAAAAATAAAGAGAACAACAAACTGAACTCTGAGCAGGTAAATATTTAAATATAGTCAGTTTTATATGAAATGCTCACCAACCACATGACATGAGCGTGATTAAAATGCAGCCAGCTTTTACACTATTCATCCCTTTACCCTGCAAACTGCAGCACATTTAAGTGCAACCTTTTCAGAGCCTGATGCATAAAAGTGAGACCGACAACATTGTTTCTAAGCTTGTCTCCTTTCTGTTTGTGTGCAGGAGGTGATGGATCTGGAGAGGAGTCTGGGTGGAGTTTTAATAGAAGATCCCAAGCCGCTACTTTTTAAAGACAGCTACCACAACCTCCGCCTGTCCATCCACGATATTCCTCACAATCACTGGAGGAGCAAACTTCTGGCTAAGTACCAGGTACTTCACTACAACAGTCTGCATTTATTTTTTGGACCATTTTTTCACAAAGGTTTTGTTTAATATTACTAATGAAGGCGTACGTGCTTACCCTGTGAAAAATAACTTTGTATGATAATGATAACAAAAAGTGCAAAAGCCATCCAAAATAAAAAATACAATCTAAGCAAAAAGCACAAATTGGATATTATAGTATTAATGTTTTTTTTTTTTTGTAATCAGAGAATATTTTCTGCTTCTTTCATTTCTTTTCACAAACGTTGTGCTTCTACTCTATTTGCTGCAGAAATAAGATAACAGTCCAGAACCTGTTCTGAATAAACAAACGGGAAAACTGATACTGGTTCAAATTTATGGATGTTGTGCGTTTGAGATAAACCATATGCAGACGGTTGTAGGAAACATATACGCCTTAAATAGAACCCAGATGTTTCTGTAGATGATTCTGTGTTGCAGATATTAGAAGGTTTTAAACACATTTCTTTGTGCAACAGGAGATTCCTTTCTATCACATTTGGAGCGGCAGCCAGAGACCTTTACACTGCACCTTCAGCCTGGAGCGAGCCAGCCTGGCTGTGTCGCAGCTCGCCTGTAAGATCTGTGTTCGGCAGGTGGAAGGGGAGGGACAGATATTCCAGCTGCACACAGACATCCAGGAGGTAACGTTTTCTTGCAGAAATTCTCAGCAGCACTTTACCTGTTTACTCCGTGGTTTATTTCACCTCCTCTGAACTTCTCCGTTCAACCAGACTCTCCCACCTCACTCGCCGCTCCCATCGGCAAGCACCTGCCTGCCTTCCTCTCAGGTGGGACCGTATGCCTTTCGCCTGCCCGACTCCATCCGCCACAAGATCTGTGCCAGTTTGGACGCGCCGAGTGCGCGGGGATGTGACTGGAGACTTCTGGCTCGCAGTCTGGGCTTTGACAGGTCAGATCTATCTTACATGTTCATTTCTGGGTGATGGATGCTGGCCTTCAAATTCAGATTTCAAAGAATGGGTAAAACTAAAGAGTTTTGAAACACTCATTTACGGACTAACATCTCTAACAAGAACAAAATATCGCAGCTGTTTTGATGTCCAGTCAGTAACACCACAGTCATTACAGCAGGTATCAGTGCCTCTGACAGTGTCTCCAGGGGCCAAGTCCCTAAAGAGCATGATATGAGCATCTTCATGAAGCTTTTTAGAAGTGACAGTCCTTCTTAGTAAACATTTAAGCTGACCTGAAGCTTTATAAACACAGTAGATCAACACTAACAGATGACATGGCACCGCTAATCATCACCGGGTTTGAAAAAAACCTCATACTGGACCTCAAAGATGGATTCTGTGTCTCTCTACTCATCCTTTGGTTTTCTAATGAAATGCCAGCTTTATTTTCATCTCAAAAGAAGACTTTGGAGCTTTAGGCAACAGTCCGGCTCTTTTTTTCCTATTGGCCAAGTTAGATGCTTCTGATGTTGTTTCTGGATCAGGGGCTGCCAAACACATGGACTGCAGAAGCCCACGTTCTGGATAGGCCAGTTTACGGTGGCATGCTGACTTCAGCACGTTTCTTATGGATTAACCCCAAAACTCTTGAATGGGATTTGTGTGAAAATCAAAGCTCCATTTATCCCATTGCTTTTGCACCTTTTTCTATAGGGCTTCTAAAAATAACTGTATTTAACCAGAAAAGTGCTTAATACATTTTCCTCTTAGAAGGAACATCTGGCTTGAAAGATACATATATACAAATTAGATGTGTAAGCAGTTTTTTTACGTAACAGCTAAAAACCATATAACATATGTATAAGTAACAGCAAGATACTTATTTGAAGTCCTATTTAGAAAATCATTCATTGAGCTGTTGTTCGGTTGCAGGGGTCTTTAAATCATTGTTCAACAATCCCAGAGAGACCAAACCAGTATGCTTAAGTGTACTCTAAAGATTATTAACTGAAAAAAAAAGAGAACCCAATCCTACCAGGCTCAGACAAAAATAGTCTAAAGGAGAAGTAACCCAATTTTTCCACTTCACTTTTTGATGCTGATGTAGCACCAAAGAACCAGTGATAAATAACTTTTAATCAAGTCCACTAAAGCTAATAATGCTAGCAGGCCCTGTGACCATCAACAGCAGGATTGGCAGGTGAAGTGACTGAATGAAAGTAGGTGCTAAAAGCAGCAACCCCCTGGTTACAGGACAAACACTTTCCTTCTGAGCCACTGTAGCCCACCTGCCAACATCTTATTCAATGTCATTTTTAGTGATGCACCATTCTTGTGGAGTTTATCATGTTGAACAGCTTCCCTGTAATTGTACAGGGATGTATTTAGGACCCTATATTTGAGGGGACTTAGTCCCAGGTAAGATATTTTAGTGCATGAGCAAAAAATGTTTTAAGTGCCTGCAGATCACTTTTCCATGCAAAATGCACCCCTTTGGAGTTTACTTTGGTTATAAAACAGTTTCCTGTTAGTCCAACTATATGTTCTGCCTTTTTTGTAAATATGTTACCAAATAGGCTATTTTCACACACCTGTGATAACACAACTCTGTCTCTGCACTACACTGGCTATGCTTTGTTCTTATTTCTATCTGGGCCAACAGACCATGATAGATGAAGATTTTACTAGATAGCCGAACACTGCGCTAGCCAGTGCTAACAGTAGCAGCCTAACGACATTGTTGTGAAGTTAGCTATGTGTGCATTAGTTGGGTGACTTCATAGACACATCCTGTTGTTGCTCTCTGAGTGTAATATCGAAGTTGTGCACGTTAGTACCCTACTTACACTCTTACTTGATCTATGCTGCCCAGTCCTTGAACTACAGTACCAACTTCCACCTAAGATATTACACAATTTGCATATTTATGCTGAGATACAGCAATGAAAGGAAAATGAACATTGGCAGACAGAAAAAGATTAAAAATACTTAAAATGCATTTAACATTAATTCAAGATGAACTTTGTAAAATTATTTCTAGTATTCAATAGAGCTAATTTAACCAGAACTAAAACTACATGAATCAGTGGTATGTTATCCAATTTAACTGAAAGCCAATTAACAGAGGCCCATACAGTGGATGAGGCTATGTATGAATTAAATGCAGGGCGCAACAAAAAATAAAAAGTTAAATATTATATTTAGGCCGATATCCCACTTTTTGGTTCAGGGGGGATCAGTGGAAACTTTACGCATCTGTGACTACTTTTTAATGGGGAAACGGGAGAGTCGCTCTTCTCCCCCTGACTGCAGAAACAGGCTGAAGATGCTGCGTCCCGTCAGTGTTTTGGAGGAGGGAGGGGCTCGCTCATGTCTTGCTGAAGACAGTAAACTCAGAGTGAAATGTGCTTTCACGTCTCCAATAGAACAAGATCAGTCAATAATCTCTTTAGTAAAAAAAAAAAAAATTGCTCCCAGCATCTGAAAAGTGAAAAGTTGAATTGAATTGAATTAGGCCTAAAGACGTCCGTGGCAAATTATAACATTTCTATATCATAACATCATTTTATTAGACTTATATAAAAAAGTTTTGGAGAAACAGAACGTTTTGCTGTAATCAATTTTCACTGAAATGCATCTTTATTATTATAAACGATAACCTTCTGATTTTGTTATAGTTGAAAAAAATATACATCTATATTTGTACATAAAGTACTAAAGCAAAGAGAAAGAGTTTAAATGATTTCTTAATCAGGAATTCTTAATGGAAAAAAAACAAGCATGTATTTCAGTCATTACTGTTGATTGTATTTGCTATAATCAGAAACGTCTCCTCACATCATGTTTTCTCTTTTTTTTTTCCACTCAGGTATCTGAACTACTTTGCCACAAAGCCCAGCCCTACAGGTGTCCTGCTGGACTTATGGGAAGCGTGTCACCAAGGTGACGCAGACCTGGTCTCTCTGGCGACAGCTTTGGAGGAGATGGGGAAAAGTGAAGTGCTGGTCGTCATGACAACAGATGGGGATTGTTGATTGGCCAAGAAACTGGAGATCAAGCAGAACATTTTAGGAGTTTTGTTTCGGGAGGAAGAAGGGGGGGGTTGGTTTCCACTGCAGGGATGAAAATGAGAACCCTTGCCTATGAATATGCACACGCTGACACAGATCTTTCATCAGCAGAGCATTTTGGTTGTACCACCCACTCTTTTGCTGACTCCTGACCAGCCGTTGTAGCTACGTATCAACCATAACCCATTCCCACGTGTGCCGTCCAACTGCCAACCTGATTCAGCTTCAGTTCTCCAAAGCAATATTGGATCTACAAGATGGGGAAAAAAACCTAAACATTCTGCGTGCACCAAATGGGAAAAATGCTGCAAAGTCTATCAAGATTGTGATGTAACATGTAATTAAGTGCTAGAAAATAACATATTTTACATATGTGTGAACAGTGTTGCATTGCAAAACTCTGTTTAGCAAACATACACCTAATTGATAACATGAGGTTATTTTCGTAGCGGCATGGAAGTGCATGATTTAACACCATCTCATCTCATGGCTCAGCCTTTTGTTTCCTTCATTCTCATTCAGAGTGGGCTGTGAATGACAGGCTGCACCAACCTGCCTACAGCCGAACAGGCCAACACACTCATACGCATGTACACACACACCACATACAAATTGCAAAATACACACACGGATAAAGTGGTCGTTAATCGGCTTGAAAACATGCAGGCCAGGAATTCTCGTCTTACGGATAAGTATCATGTCCTGAAGGTTTCAGTCATATCGCTTCTGGCTGAAAAGGGGGAAAAAAAACGGTCTGCATCTTCGTAATGGTGGGAGTAGGAGATTAAATTGCAAAGTTGGTTGCAGGATTGGCAGATAACTGGACTGACTCTTTTTATTGTACCAACAAATGCCTCAAAGCCTTGGCATATCGCGCCGACTCACAGGGGTGTTTCTCTTTCATGTCTCCTTGCATTCCTCCGTCTCTCTGCCACGCTCCCTATCTGCTGAGAATAAACTGCATCATCCCTCAAAAGTTTCCTTTGGGGAACGCTCTTTAATTTATTATCCATATTTGTGGATTGCATTTTTTCTTTTCCACTTTGTTGACAGAGATATAATATAGGACCTGTTTTACCATTTGTGCTTCATTAGGCTGCTGAGCTGCTTTTGATTGTTATTTTGTTTTTTTTAAAGCAAACTGCACAGATTTTAGCCGTTGGTAAGAAATGAACAATTTCAATTGCCTTGCAAAAGTATTCAAACCTCAGATGACTGTTTTTCATATTTTGTGAGCCACAAATTGGGATGGGATTTTATAGTGGAAGGTCGACAACAAGGAACTTAATAATTATGAAGTAGAGGGGAAATGATACTCGGTTTGCAAAGGTTATGGAAAGTAAAGTAAAGAAGAGCATATTAAAGCATAGTATGGCTAGCTTAATAAGCTTGTAGGGCAAGGCAAGGAGATCTTATGAAAGGTGGCCAGGTTGGCCATAGTAGCTGTGGAGGAAGTTCATAAATCAGCTGCTCAGGTGGAATAATCTGTCTGAGGTGAACTAGCTGTTCTACACTACATATCTGGTCTTCATTAGAAAAAAACCAAAGGAATGGCAATTTTTGGAAGACACATGAGAAATCCCATTTACTGTAAGCCATGAATAGCACTCCGCACACATTTTAAAGATGTATGACAGGAAATGAACTCTGCAAATCCCACCATGCCCATAGTGAAACCTGTTGGTAGCAGCATAGTTTTATGGGATGTTTTATTCTGTTTTTGTGTTCTTTGCAGCAGGAACAGGAAAACTTTTTTGGTTGATTGGAAGATGGATTTCAAACAACTTGAGAATCTAAAACCTGGAACATAACGCCAGAGCTTTAGAAGAACTTATTCATATGTTATGCTGACCGGATTAAATCCAAAGATTTAAAAAGTGATGTTCACAAATACTTCTCATTTAATTTGTCATGGATTTCAATATTTTCCTAAGAATCAGCAAATATCTCTGGATGTTTCAAGATGGTGAAAAGACACCAGACTCCCTCGCAATAACATCTGGAACACACAAATCCCAGTAAAAACTCAGTGAAGTTTCTGTTTCTTACATGACATTTGCAAAGGATTAAGGTTGAGGAACACTTTTGCAAGGCATCATAGTCCTTTGCTGTGTCTGAAAATAGACGATTATAGAATAAATTAGCCTTACCTGAAATCAATTCGGCATCAAGGGACCATATATGTTAATTTACCGCAACACAAGCTTAATTATGTCTTGTAAGTCATTCTATCCTCCTTTATCTACCAGTGATGGCTTATCGACGATCTATCTCCTGAGCTGCCTGCTCTGTGGTTAGGCTCCTGGAGCTATTTGTATTATCATTACTGATCTATCAGTTATTGTTAGATGAGATTTTTTTATTTTATACTCCACGGACATTTTTCTCTTTATTTTTTATTTCTTGAAGAAAGGTAAAGCAAGTGTTTATAGTTTTAAAACGACAGAAACCAAAACAGCGTCAGTATCCCACCTCCTCAGCTGTGAGTCATGCAGCTGTTTTGTGTGAATGAAGTGAGCGTGCCTGAGTAAATGGGTTTGTGGAGGCAGATTGAAGTTCACATACAAAAAAAAATTAATGTGTACATCATTTGGAGCTGTCATTTCTATCTATAAGTGCTATGCAAGTAGAAAAGAAAAGTGAAGCTTTTCCAACTTCTTTTGTTTCCTCTAAGAGTATTTCTATTTTTACAGATCAGAACAGTCACTGTTTTTTATGTTTGTTTTTGGTTTCTTTGTATCTTTAAGTGGTCTAACAGTGGTATTTGTTTTCTATTATTTTCTGGAAATTCTGATTTTGCAAAAGCATTCTCCATCTGGACCCGGAGGGTTGGATCACTCACCTCACTGAGGATGCCATCAATGATAAAAATCAGAATGGCGCATCAGGCTCAGGACAAGCCGTGGCTTACATGGGGAACCATGCCTTGCAGGTCTTTGCAATGAAGAAACTGCAACAAGTTCAGTGAGCCAGCAGGACGATTTTTTTTGTTTATTTGTTTAGGGTTTTTTTTTTTTTTTCTTGTCCATTCATGAAGCACAACTTTCCCTGCTGAGAACTACAAAGTGTTTTTGCCTGCAGATTTCTCAGTGTCTACTTGTCGGTCATAATCGCTGGATTAATAAAGCTGAACGTGACTGGTTGGCTCATTTGAAGGAGATAAACTCTGCCTTTGTTCAAATATTGAGACATTTTTACAGAAAATCTAAATGGGTTCAGTGACATTATTTTGTCTCTGTGAAGCACCAATTGTAAATACCCGTTTAGCATTCTTACTTGTAACTAAATATAATTTTTATGCAATAAATTATATTTCTTAGTTTAACATGATTATATGTTGTGTGCTTTTTTATTGCCATTAAAGTACATTATTTTAAAAGTCACATAATGAATAAGGAAAATCCAGTTGAATGTTTATCAAAAGGTACTACTTCTAAATGGCATCTGTTTGGTCAATTACAAACCAAAAATGCCAAGTACCTCAACCTGCACCACTTTACTTCACACCTCGCTGAGAAATTCCCTTTAGGTCCATTTAGCTTTGAAAGCTTTTATCAGACAGGCCCTCACATTAACAGGTCTAGGAGACACTAATAGTGCCCTTCGAGGACTGACATTGGCATTTACACAGAGGGTTCTAACCTCAGTCCTTTCACGACTGAAGAATGGTTTGATTAAACTGTTTTGGCAGAAGTAAACAACCCAGTGAGTCATCTTTACCGATGCAACACTTCGACACTTTACACCTGTCCAATCAATTATTGTGCAGCTAATTGAGAACTGACTTGATATCGATTGGATAAGGGAAGCAAAGCTTTAATAATGTCACAAAAGGCGGCTTTTATTCTTTACACAAACCTTTTGTATAAACTAAGTTCATGAAGTTACAAACCTGCTGTTCTTAAAGTGCTGTGCAAAAGCTTCTTCTATTTTGCCTTTTTTTGTCTCACTTTAATCCATCAGCTCAATAGATATATTTTTATGTGGGACAAAGATTATGAGAGGAAAAAAAATAAGAAGTTTTCAGATGATCATTTAGTTTATCGATGGTGGAAACATTGTGATAACTGGCAGTGTGACTATATATTTTTTTTTTTTTACTTCTCTGTTGCTGGCTCTTCTTCCCTCATTTGTTTAACTTTGGATACATTAGAAGGTTTTCAAACATAAACATTTTACTTAAGGATCTATCAGATTATATTTGCAGGAGCATAACTTGGTTTGTCTGCTTGGTGGTTCTGCTCTAAATCATTATCCCACTGCATAATCCACTGTGCCTGTGTTTACAGTTACACGCCGACGATCCATCAGGTGCTTTTAGAGATGAGATCGGAGGCATCATCATCAGCAGTGATTTTGGCCTTGTAGCTCCTCCATGATTATATGGCAACTGTTATAGGGAACATTAAACAAAAAGGAATTAAATATTAATTAATTAAATCCAGTAAGAAGTGGAAAAATCTAGAGTTGCTGTAAGTATACTATGGTTTTATGTGATAATTGTAATTACACAAAACAGTTTGTCTATTTTCAGGGCTTTATTTTTAATATGTATAGAAAAGGGGAAAAAATGAGGTTATAAGTTTAAAGTAGGGTAGAAGATATCTTGCCTCAGCAGAGCGGATGAGTTATCTGAGGGACAGTCTGGGGAGGAAACTTATCTTGCTGTTTTTTTCCAAATAGTGCTCTGTGCTGCCGCCTATATAAAGGTAAACATCTAGCTTGTGTGCAGCATGTATGTGATCCACAGAGATGTCAATTGGCTTCTTCCTGACTCTGGAGATCATGATAAGTCCTGGATGGAGGTAAGGTCAGGCAATAACAATGATGCATTTTATTTGAAGGCACATTTTAAGACGCATTTAAGTTATTTCCCCTGATTTCACCAGAAGGTCGTAGTTTTGATCAGCTCTGTGATGTTGCTAGACATAATCCTGATCTTTCCATCATTGACTCTGGAACAGAAAAGTCTGCAGACTTTTCTCTCCCAGCTGCCATTAGCAGCATATTTTCGCTTCCAACATGACGGAATAAACTGCCCTGCAGCGCCATCTACTGGTTAATGTGGAGCGGTGCAGGTTTATCTTATATTATACAATTTTATTAAAAGTAGTCTATGTGGTAGCTGAGATGTTATTTGACATGGCACTCATTACAAAGTGCATTACAAAGAAAAATAAGGGGTTTACTTTATTTTTTGATTAAATGAAGAACATATTTATGTCAATAGCACTGTGTCCAACCTGAAATGTAATATATTATCTCTACTGTGGTTTATTATTGTGTCTTTTAAATAATAAAAAAACTATCTTAAAAAATCCTATTACATTAGATATCAAAAGTTTTATAATACAAAATTTTGTAAAAAGTATTTCCTATTGTATGAATTATTGCAGCAGTGCAGTGTGGCATTAAGTCGATTAGGGTTTGACTGCAGCATTCAGCTCATCTGCTCGGTTTACCGTCTCTCATTTCGTCTTTACTCCATAGATTCTGCTCAGGGTTAGATGAGAGTAGTTTTCTGGCCATTAAACCAAATTTTGTTTCAAATGATATAAAATTTTCAGTAGGACTCTGAATTCAAAGACTAGTTTTATTTTGTTCGAGTAGATTATTGCATTTGTTGTAGAAAATTATTTTGATACTGTCATTTGCTGCCACAATATGAAATGAACATGAATAACAGTTGGAAAATTGGGCCATACCAGTGCTTTCTCACTCATACACAACAGTAAACAATACTTTCACTTCTAAATTTAACCCCTTGACATACTTTTAAATGTGCAGGGTTGAAATGAACTGGAGCAGTGCTGAATATACTAGTGTGGACAGTAGTGTGGACAGTCCTTCATTACACAAAAAGTTTGTTTTTTTTATTTTACCTATTATGTAAAAAAAATAACAAACCCAGCAGATTTCAAGAAGGATTAAAAAGAGGAAGTTAAAAAAACATATGATGTGATCCATCATTTGCGTCTGATAGTGCTCCTTATCTTTAGCCTTCTTTTCTCTCTCTCTCTCTCTCTCTCTGAGAGGTGGAAAGCTGTAATTTCAGTGTTTTTTCAAGGTGTCCCTTGCCAAGCTGTTTTGGATTCACCCATTCATGACTTTGTTAAAGTATCACCTGTATTGTAGCTTTTTTTTTTTTTTTATTAATTTACTCATTTGGATAATGGGAGGAAGGGAGGGAAAGATGGGAGAAACTGGACAGAGGTCCATCTTTTTTCTTGATACTTATGCTGATGCTGAGTTACATATTTTTATTTCAAATGTGCAGTTATAAGGCTTAGCTACTGCATTTTTTATTTCTCCTAAGCACAATTATTGTTGCAGTTGTGTTTTGCTGTTTTTCTTGGCTCAGTTAGCTTCTGATCTCTGGAGTGGTTTAACATGGGGGCTCTTGAATCACTTACTCCAGCCACAGTAGCAACTTTTGTGACTAATTGTCAATTTGTTTCAGATGCTATGTTTGGTTAATCAGCGTGAGCTTTCATCTTCTTTAGCAATGACAGTTTGTGGACTATCCGCCCTGCAGACATGGAAGATAAACAATTCATGTTTCTGAGCAGCTTTTCATTAGCTTTGAGCCATAAATATTCAAATAATATTACATCCGTTAGTAAATAATGAACATAATATGAGTTTCATTCTTTACTATACTAAATGAATCAAATTAACTTTTTAAATATCTAAATCGATTTGTTTTAATGTAGGCTATGGCAGGAACTGCGTGTTATTTTATTATACGGCTTTTATTTTGAAAAGTTGCCACGATAAACCATTTGAGTGTTAAGTAAGCTAATACCAAGCCATTTTTTTAGTCTTTGAATTTTTTTTTTATCGTGCAGTCTTTATTTTCATGTAAAGGATTTTGCAAATGTTTGGGTAATCGATTTCTTTTCTCTTTTTTGTCTTATTTGTTTTTTTTCGTGTTTGTTTTACAAAGCGGAAGTGGCGTTGTTGTTGCAGCTGCTACAATTCGCAGCTCGCATTTGGGGAGATAGTTAATCGGCTGACCAGAAAGACCAGTTTGCTGTCAACTGAATCTTATATTACTGGGAAAACATTTTGGAAAGCAGATGAGCGAAAGCGTCAGAGTCTTCAGTGATGAGGTTTGTTATGTTAATTTGATTTTAACCATTGGTTGAGTTAGCTAGCTTGACTTTTAGCTTTGGCTGTTAACCCTAGTTTTATATAGCAAATAAATTAAACTTATGTAGTATGAAATGTAGAAAACGCGTGGTTAATTCATAGGGACGCAGTGGTGGAGTATCCTGTTTGAGTAAGGTAAAGTTTTTTTGTTTTTTGCTTTAGTATCATGTGAATATTAGTTCCTCTTTAGTCACACTCTTAAGTTGCAAAATCAGCTTTTACTTTTACCCTAAAATAGTCCAAGTAAAGAACCGATTTTATCACATTTTAGCGAAGACCTGCTTAATTGTCATTTCCGATTTATTCTTTTTTGGCACCTCTGTAGCACAATGATCAATGAGGAGCTCTGTTAAATATTTATGGACATTTGATGAGAGGTGAGATTACATTTGCAGCTCCTGTTTGAAGTTGGAGTAGAGAGTCAAACAATCACATGCCTCAAAAACACGGGACGTGAGAAACCCTTTTTCTGAAGGATGAATAAGCAGGTCATGACTTGTTACTTAAAAGACTTGATAGAGGACAGTGGGAGAGACGTGGCTTTATGAAGACATTAATGGAGTTTATCTATAAATCTGTGAGTTTCTCTGACTCCACATGCAGGATCTGATGAGCAGCTCCTCCAGAGTTACCTTTGATAAACGTTTTTCAAGACTTCCAGTTTATGTTGTTTGGTTTATTCTTGTTTCATACGTTTTGGCTTCAGTTCCTGGTGGTATGTTCACACCTTGTCATAATTTTTATAATCTTGCTGTCCTTTACAGCTTTATCACTGATCTTGTTCCTTGGGTTTCATTAAGGCAAGGGAAGTTTACTTGTATAACACAATTCAGTACATGGACAATTCAAAGTGCTTTACATGAAATAGAAAGTAGAATAGAAGAAAAATAAAACTAAAGAAACATTAAAAACTTGTGTAAAAAAAAAAAAAAAAAAAAAAAAAAAAAAAAAAGATGAAACGGTTGTACAACAACCTTAAACTCGAAATAACTGTTTAACTTATGCTCTTTAATAAACCTCTGAATGCTGAGTTTATATTACACACACCATCTATTTATCAGAATGTTAATGGTTTTATTTTATTTATATGTATTGGTGTAAATGAGCCTGAATATAAGTCCATGTCACATTTTTGGGGGATTGTTTGTTATAACAATTTCTAACCCTACATAATTATGTGTTTTTACTATATATACATTGAAGTTTTTGCATGTACAATGACAAATGTGGAAAAGTTCATAGGGTATGAATACTTTTTGTTAGCTGATATCAAACTATAATGTGAGGAAATAGTTGAGTTTTATTTTAAGGGGATTTTTGGCTCTGCTGCTGTTGGAAACTTGTTTTTGCTGCTCTAAGGTTACTTTTCTGTCTTCTCTTTTGCCTCAGCTTGCCTTTTTCTCTCCTATCTTCACCCTCTGAGTATCCTGGACCCTGCCTGTGAAAATGGACCGCACAGAGTCTGTGCAGCCCAGCGTCAACTCATCCTACCTCCCACCTCTGTACGACGAACAGAGCTCGGCTGACGATGAGGAGGGCGAAGACACCAGTCCCTCTGCAGCTCTTCTCCCTAAAGTTTCCGCTGCACCCCTGGCTGTGCGCTACAGTCCAGAGGACTCGTACTTTCTGGTGTACCTCATATTTTTTCTGATGGGCATCGGCTCCCTGCTGCCTTGGAACTTCTTCATAACAGCGAAGCACTACTGGCTCTACAAGCTGAGCAACAGCAGTGAACACAGCGGGCGCTCTGATCTCAGTGTGAGTTACGGGCTGATGAGGTCCAGCTAAATGCGTTTGTGGTTTTTTGTTTTTTCATGTCTGAAAATTCCTGCATTTCTAAAGACCTCCATGAGTCTGACATGGCAATATGGAGATGATGGGACGAGTGATCAGAACAGAAATTTATAGAATATGATGAAAGTATTAGGGGACTTTTTTTGTTTTTTAAGTTAAACCAACAAGTAATTACTTAAACTACTGTAAAATAATAATTTGGTTATTTTTCTCTTCTCTTCCTCATACTTTGTTGAAAACATAATCGAATAAAAAAATGTCTTCTTTTTTTTTGTTCCCTTTACCCAGGACTACTTTGAAAGTTACCTGTCCATAGCCTCAGCAGTGCCTTCTGTTCTCTGCCTAATACTCAACTATTTTCTGGTTAACAGGTTAGTAACATTTCATGAAAACCTTTGATTATGACAGCATTTGTGTTCAGCCCTCATTACTTTTATACCCCTAAACAAACAGAGTGCAGGAGTCCAGAACTTTAGTGGACAAACCATGATGACAAAAGAGCAAAACGATGATATGTTAACAGACTTCATGCAGTGGGGAGAACAAGTATTTGATACACTGTTGATTTTTCAGGTTTTCCCACTTGCAAAGCATGTGGAAGACTGTAATTTTTATTATATGTACTCTTGAAAGGTACTTGTGAAATAAGTATTTGATCATCTATCAACCAGTAAGAATTTTGGCTCTCACAGACATGTTAGTTCTTCTTTAAGAA
>JAUZNJ010090524.1:0-20694 GCA_034780135.1 Jordanella pulchra | reverse complement strand
TCAACCATCATGAAACTTGGTGTTAAAGTGGATACTAATTGTCCTTTCAAAGCCAGATTAGGGAAGTTGTAAAGTTTAACTTTTTTTTAACTAAGGGAGCTGGAAAAAATAAAACCCTTCCTTTCTTATGAAAAAAAACTATACATTTTAAGACAGTACCCATACCTTTATTAATACTATGCTGGATTTTTGCTATACACTTTATTTGGGAGTTAGTGACTCATATATTTCTTAACTCCAAAGAGTACAAATCATATATCTGGCAAACATGAGAACATAATGCACATTTTAGCCCCACTCCTGGCTTCCTGTAGATTTTAGCTTTAGATTTGTTTTTAAGTCTCTTAATTTTTAAGACTCTTATTTTACTGCAGACCTGGTGTTTTTTATGTTTGAAATACGTCTTTTACACTTTTATTGTTCCATCTAATGCATTTCTTTTTGTATCTTTGTACTAATTTTTACCCACTTGTTGTCTGTACAGTACTCAGGATATTTTTTAAGTACTTTACAATTAAAGTTGTGCTGGATTAGATTGAACCCAAAAACAACAGAACAGCTCAGAGTAGGAACATGCATCATGCAAGAGCCTGTAACAAATGTAGTTTGTTCATGGATGTCAAATAGCTACTTATACCTACAAAGATTTCACCCAAATAATCAAAGCTCTCAGCTTAAAACACAGAAGAAAAAATGCTAACTTCATATAATATCAGATAATTTGGTGGAAAAAATCAATTAGTCCTTTCTTTGATCCATTACAGGAAGTTGTCTAACAAAAGCTATCAAATATAATTGAAGCAAGTCTAGCAGTGACACGTCAGCAAACACTACAGGAAACATTCAATTCAATTTTTAACTTTTGCTTGCAGACTGCCATATGTTGGAGCGGCTGCTCAGGGTGTTAGCTAATGAAAGTGATTGTCCTGGGAAACACCTTTGAGATCCTGTACGTGAGCACTAAGAAGCTGAAAGAATTGGCATTCTGATCTCACTATCAGCTCCTCTGTTCTAATTCTGTAAACACAACCAAATTCATATTCCCTTTAACAACGTAACTGGGCCAGCTTAAATAGAAAGCAGCACCAACACATCTAGTTAAACTTTCACATAATAAATCCCAGGCAAGAGAATAAAAGGGGTTGGAATTATTTTTGTCCCACTGTTTGCATTATTCATGTAAGAAAATAACACGCCGGTCAATGAAATAACATTGAAAAGGCTTAGCAGGGAAGAGGGAACATAAATAAGAGACAGCTGCAGTCGATAATAGGAGTGATAGAGTCAGGAGCTTCAATTCATTGGATGGAAGATTAATGGGGCAGAAATGACTACAGCAGAGAGACAATGAGGAACAAAGAAGTAGAGGGAGGAAGGCAAAGGAAGAGATGGACAGATGGGAGGAAGAAAAACTCACTACAATTCTTTCTGAGGTGTTTTAATCTAACATGAACATTTATTGACGGCTGATCTAAACAGTGGTAATGAATAATATGTAAGACATATCCTCACTGTTTAACCCTTTTCTGGATTTTTTCAATTTTTTGTATCATTAGAGGATCTATCATTTGAATGAATATCTCCTAAAGAACAAGCTAAACATTGTGTGTGCATCTTGGATGTTTCAACACACCTAATTTAAATGTCTCAATGACCTTCAAAGCCTGTCTAGCTCTGCAGAAGCCTGATAATGCTCTTGTATGCTGATGTTTTAGGCGTTTTGAATCACAGAAAAAAAAAAGAAACCTGAAGGACAAATTCAACCGATGACTGATTAAGGACATTACTGATTCAAAGATTTTTTTTATTACTTTCTTTGTCAAATTAGTAATATTAAAGTGGTATTTGTTTGCAGCCTCTAACAGGTGTTATCAAAGTGTGGCATGGAATAGGATGTTGTGTTTCAGGTGTTCAAGGTCATTTTTCTGTTACACCTGATGCTTTGCATTAAAACAAAAAGTTACAATTTCCTCTCATCCAACCAGAGCACCACCATCTACTTGATTTGGGACAAATAAAAGCGTATAGCTCTGACCTTCTTCACTATGGTGATACATATTGTCCTGGTAGGTTTACAGTTGGGGTCATACTTTTAGTTTGATAGATAAAGAACAGCTCTCCATAGGTTGCTGAAAGCTTAGAATATTGTTTTATAACATATTTTTGACATCCCAATAACTTTAACTCTGACCTCTCTGCTGTCTTATTTGGACGTCATGATGCTATTTGCTCACCAATTCCTGAGGCTTTCACAAAACACTTGTATTTAATTTGAATTAATTCATACAAGTGGATTTGATAATCAGCTAAATAAAATTGCTGGCAATAAATGTTGTGAAGGTGCCTCAAGGAGGCTGACTTTTCATATTTCAATTTGTACAAAAAAACACCATAAAGGTACAAGTAATAGATAGATTGCACACTTTCTTTATCAATAAAACATCAATGTCAAAGAATAAAAAGATGAAATGTTGCATCAAAGCTCGGTTTTATTCATTGGTATTACTCAATTTCTCATTGAAATTGATAAAGTATTTATAAATTTAGTTGAATTGAGGTCAACTGCAAGGTTGCGCCACCTACGTGGAAATGCAAACCAGTGTAAGCAAGGTTTTAACAAACGGAGGGTAGTTTTAATGGCCTCATAGCGAAGCAAAACCTGAAGCATAATGAGACATTTTGCATCATCATCAAAGTTTAAGGAATGGAAAAAGGCATTTGTTTTAAATAAGTAATGTTGTCCCATGTAATGTTATTCTAAGGCAGTAATAGAACCAATTCAACATTAAAGTCCACAATTTCCACAGCAACACATTCTCACACGGGGGTGGGGGGGGAGTTATAAAGGACACAGCCATGTTAGCTGTTTATGGTTACAAATAGCTGGTGAGAGGATATAGAACACAAATCAGAGGTTGAAACACTAAAGCAGGTTTCTATTACATGGATGATTGGATTGTGTAGAACTATTTGCTGCGCATTGCATTTAATGCAATTTATTTTTACACGCATTTGTAATTTTATAAAGCAGAATAAGTTTCTTCCAAGCCAAAAAAAGAAAGATGTAATTATGACAAAAAGGAAAAATTCATTGCTACTTTACCTTCACTCAAATGATCAACTAGTACCTCTAGTTAATTGCTGTCAAGTTCAGCTGCTCACAGCAGGCCTCTCCATCCTTTACCTTTTAAAAATTCCTTCATAGTTTTTGTTTAATACAATTAAGTCTGTTTCACCTCCAAAATACTTTGGGGTAAGCGTGTTTGAATTCTATGCTTCCCGCTATCAACATGTAGCATTTTTTTTAGATGTTTTTTGAAAATAAATTTGGATGTCAGCTATACCTTCGTAAAAAAAAAAAAAAACAAATCTTAGGAAAATTGTCATAAAGAGACACATTTACTCCTGCAGGTGAGGGCCATTTTACTTTATGACGATCGCTGATTGGTTGGTTACCAATGAGCCACCACTGATTGACAGGTGCCAGCACGTCAGTTGGATTTACAATATGTATTTATTTTTACTTACATAAATAACATTACACCACATAGATTGTGCATTTTGTTATGTAAAGTGGTGGAGAAATACATTCCCAATAGGCTCTACTTTCCCCACCTAGGCTGATTACAACTGATTAGGTGGGACATAGGGCAGCTGGTAAATAGAAAAGGCAAACTATGAGGTGCCAATCATCCTTGACCTGCTGGGGCTCAGTCTGACCTAATCATCCACAGACACAGCTTCAGAAAAAACAAGGAATCGTCTGCTAGACACAGTTACAGACCTCCAAACACTGAGGACACTGAAATATTTGCAGTATGTTCAAAATGAACATTTTCATTCTAGTGCTGAATACTTTTTTATATTTTTAGCAGTACTTCAAAAGGCTTTAAAATGTTTAAGTTTATATAAATCATATAACAACTAGATCGGTTTCTAAAGTTAACAAATCCTGTGATAATAGAAGTGGACAACCACATGGTCCATAATTTGACTCCTGACCCTGAGACCCTTTGAAGTATCTTATTCCCTTCTCTCTCCTCCATTTCCAGGAAACTAAAATTATGGTATAATGTTAACTGTGTAGAAAATCAGGACAAATATTTCAGATGATTATGTCAATCCTCTCCTGCCTGTAAGTGAAAATGTGTATGGCAAGAAGTTATTAGTCTGAGCAGCAGATGTGTAGAGAAATCCACAGAGATACTCGGCAGCCAAGGTATAAATAGCTTCACCCTGCTGGTGGATAGATAAAAGGGGACATTTATGATTCAAATCCTCTTACTTCCATTAAAAGCCTTCAACAAGTTGTTATAAAAAGCACTAAAAAAATCTAACAATTATGCTTTTTGCTGTGTTTACATTTACAATAACCAAAGGAAATCACTTTAAAGTTATTCAATGAGGTTTATAAGTGATTAATTCATGATTACTGTTACTAGTCATTTGTAAAAAACAAAAATGAACAAACGTGGGAAAAGAATAGCGGGTATTTAAATGGAGATAGTTTAATGCCTGCTTAGGAAACCATTAATTCATAACTGTCAACAGATAAGCCCTATATATTGAAAAATAATTACTAATTTTACTGTTTTCAAACTAGTAGTGCTGTCAAATAATCTCGATTTAATCAACATATTTTTTTTTTTGGGCATCTGTACACTGTATGAAATAACATACTATCTGCATGTTCACAAGTTTTGCATCAATTTCTCCCCACAGTCTAAGGTTTGCAGTGAAAAGCTTTTTTTTCTTACAAAGAGTAAAAGGTGATAGGCATAGAACTGCTCTGACAACCGTTGAACAGAGCAATTTCCTGCAGCTCCCAAGATCTAAAATTACATATATTGACTAAACTCATGCTCAAATTCCCCTTTCGTTTGCTTCCTCTCTCCTTATCTGTGCATGCGAATAAGAATGTCTGAGCCGTGCTCCTGCATGACATTAAATAATAAATAAAATAATGAAAAGATACTAAAATACTCCCTGATCCCACTTCCCACCGAGTTGTCTTTCTGACCTAAAACCCAGGATGTGATTTACATGCAGTTAATCATCCATACTAAGCATACGCTCATCCAGGACAGCTACTTTGTTAAAATTTAATTTAATGAATAATGAATGGATGCCATCTAAAAAAAGCAGAAGTTGGAAAGTAATTTCTTATCAGGATGATACTCCTCATAACCTCCAAAGCCATTAGGAATTCAAAGAGAATTGTGAGAAAATTAACCAATACTCAAAAGGAACACACACTTTCACATGTATCAAATAGTGAAGAGGTAACTATATCACATGAAAATTGCAGCCAGGTAGAATTTCCTATGAAATAAACCTCTCTAAAAGGAATTAAAAAAAAAAAGGTCAAAACTCATACCTTCATTCAGCAGCAGTTCGGCTGGCATTTGGGTGAGCAATCATTTCTGTTATCCTGGGTCCTTGGTGACCATAACCAGGGCCTTCAACTATCTAGAATACTTTGCTCAAAAAGTTTTATTTGTAAGGAAAATATATACCTAATATTTAAAAATAAAAAAAAACTAAGTAAAAAAAAAAACTTTTCTTTTCTTCCCAACTGTCCTTTTAGTGGTTGTGAAGAATTTTCTTTTTTCAGATGTACAAAAGAATCTTGTGAAAAAATGAGCCTGCAGACTAAGTAGATAACAACAGCAGACAACAACGTCTGAAGTAATTGGTCCACTCCAAATACAGCATTGATAACATACCTCACACACATATTTTTAAAGGGCCATGGTCAACTTCATGAAAGACTTTAAACGGATGAAAAAAAGCAGTCAAAGTCCAAAGCAAACAAAAAATGACCTCAATAAAATAAAACAATTTGTAGAAATAACCCAACGAAAAGAAATTCTGCCTCCTTAAAAGTAAAGTAACCAAATCAGGGATTGTTGAAAAACTGGATACCCCTGGTGAGTGCTTTTCATTGTTTTTATTTCTGACATTTTTTTAAGACTCCATTGCATACAAGGTAAATGCAGGTTGTTTGATCAAAGTAAGGAGTTATATACCCAACAGAAAATGAAGGAATCACAATTTTATATTCTTCTGTGCATAAAAACTAGTCCCCAACATTTTCTATTAAATTGAAAGTATGTATCAAAGAGCATGCTGATCAAACTTTAATGATTGTTTCATTTTTTTAAATACTATTGTTAAATACTATTCAAAATAATTATGGCCCTTATTTGAAAAAGCTAAAGCTTTTGTTACTGCATAGTCATCGGTATTTCAAACAAATTCCAGATATACAAGCCAAAGTAACTGCACTATGAGTTCATACTACAAAAGTACAAGAAACAAACAGTTCAGGGGACACAGGACTGCTTGACAGCAAGAAATGATCTGTTGTATTATTAAACACATCTAGCAAGTAAAAAGTAAGGTTCAAGCTAAATTATTTCAGCACACATTGAGGACTTGGGTCTAACAAGACAATCTGACTTTGAAATGTGGGTTGCAGCATATTTTACATGCAGAATCTATATCGGATTTCTGTGATGACATTTCTGCTGATCAGCATAACCCAACTGTCTGCCTACAGCATTCTGCTCCTTCTGCTTTTGACAGACAATTCTTCAGCTGTTTGTATTGTTTTCCACTGACAAATATTGTTTAAGTTACCATTTTAAGTTCTGCTCAGAGTCCAGAAACAAAGAAAAGCAAAAGGTTAGAACAAAACTTGCTGAATCTGTATATAGTTAGACTTCTAAAAGAAAGGTTTATTTTCTGGGGTGCCTTCTTTTTGAAATAAAGGCAAACATTTTGTGGCACAAAGAGGCAGGCTTAAAACAAGAATGCTGCTTTGCCTCCCAGACGTTTTCATATTCCGTCAGCTTGTTTCCAATTTACACATCACCACCAGAAATGTGGATATTAGAAGAACTTGATGCAAGTTGGTGAAGTGATTGGAAAATAATTAATTCATTTTTACAAGTAAATTCCTACAAAATGTGACATGAATAAGCTTTTCAGTCCCTTTTCCTTTACAGTACATACCCCAAAGTAAAACCCATAACACTTGATTAGCTGTAGAAGTCATCTAAATAGTAAATCCATTTTGCCTAAGAACAATAATGGAGACAAAACACCCAAGATACTAGACACTCACCGAATACAGTTTCCAAAAAGAAGATGGGGATAAGGAGAGCAAGAAATCCATTTTAAAGGAAATTTATAAGAAAGACCATGTTTTGGGAACATTAGACATAAACTGAACCCTGCTGGTAGCAGATTCGTGCTATATGCTGTTTTTCCTGTCTATGAACAAGGAAGTTGGAATTGGTTTAAAAGTTTGATAAAGCTAAATACAAGGACATACTCGAGAATGTGTGAGATGTCTAAAAATATTATAGAATGGGGCAATGATTAGTTTTCTAACAGACAGACAACCCCGTCAAAGCACAGTCATGATGCTCACAGACTCACTGCACACACTTTGAATAAGTGTGACCTATTTTCCAAGGAAGAATTGGTGGACATTTAAGTAAAGTTGGTAAACTCTGGTGAGCAGAGTAATTGTAACTTTGCAATGATTTCCTGATCGACATCCCAAAAGCTCTGTGCACAAAATAGCTGCATTTGTGGTGAAAATTTAACAAAGTATCACAAATACCACAAATGTTTGCCACAGTTTTTAGTGTTACATCATCAAAACTCAAATATTTTATTAATATATAATTTCTATTGTAATGAATGACAATGGACATTGTGCTGGTCTATCAGATAAAAGCCCAATAAAATGTTATATACTGTAGTTTGATTTGGTTTAAGGGGTAATAAAACCCTTTTTGATAAACATATTTTTTTCCCTAGTTTTAATTTGCCAGTAAAGGATGGTAGAACAAGAAATAGAGTTTTCTTGCAACCATCCATTTCATAAAACCCATAAAATGTGCTACTATCAATCAGAGCAATTATTCTGTTTTATTTAATTTTGTATCAGATTTTCTTTATTTATCTTCCTTTGAATTGTGCTACTAGCTCAAACCAAAAGAAACGTTCAGCGATTTCTTCGCTTTGGAGAAAACCGTGCCCATTTCAGTTACGCTAAATCCATATTACTTGATTATCTATTATATTTGTTGTTTTTTTGAAGAAAGATGTTATTAAAGAGTACAAATCTAGAATGCTTCTGCTCTTATTGTCTGTCCCTCAAGCTTTCTTTTTCTTTCCCTTTAGACCAGCCTGTGAAGGTCCTACTGAAAAACAGCCAAGGGCAGCATTGTGAAAGAAAAACTCTTATTAAACAATGTCAAAACCAATATCAGCTTTACTGTTCCTCGCTCAACACCCTAGATCTTAGGTTCACCTGTTGAATTGATCTTAGTTTCTGAGATGAAACCAAGCCAGCAGACGACAGAGACACATGTCTGCTTCTCTTTCCTTGCAGACTTTTCTGCAAATATCTCCCATGCCACATTGTCACTGAGAGGGCATAAGGAAAGGGTAATTAAAACTGCCCCTGCTGCTTGGCGCTTAATCTCACTGTCAGCCCTCTATAGCCCTGGAGTCACTTCGCAGCAATCGGTTGGCACCATTAGGCCCCCCAGCACTTTCACGTCGAGTCATTGTAAACTGCTTCAAATGAAGCCATATTTATTAAGGGAAATATAAGAGAAAGTGTAGTCGCATCACATAGCTCATTATTTGATTTTGCAAAATTCAGGTTGAATATTTCCAAAAGTCTGTCAGATACAGATATTTCATTTAGTATTTGGCTCAACAGTAGGCAAGTATGTGTACAGCATTCATATATTATCCAGTTGGAGCCTTATTCCTTTGCTTTCACAGACACCATGTACGGTGTTAACATTTTAAACGTGTTTGAAACACACTACTTAGAAAATCAACATCATCTTTTGTTGGATTAGAGATTTTCTTTGGTTCTCATTGATCTCTTGACATCTGCACCCACATCCAAACACACACACAAATATTATAGCCAACATGGTGGCACACGTACTCAGTGATGTTTGCACATTTTAGTAGAGATGGATAGAAACAAGAAAAGAACAATGAATCTTAATCATTGGCCGTCACTGCTTCCCCGTTCTCCTATGCACACCCACGGTCCCAAGCTGCTCATTTGTCTTCAGACTTTCGTTTGTATATTTCAAACGACTCACTTGGTTCTTTCTCCATTCTCCTTTATGCTTCATACCCATTTATCTAGCCATCTATACATTTATCCAACTGACCAAATCGTGCACTTCTCTGCAGGGAGGCGAGAATGTAATTTATAGCTCTTTCCAGGACACTGCATTTGCCTTTTTTTGTAACAGCACGCCCACATTGCTCTGGAGCCACCGTCAATGTGAACCAGGTGTGTGGGTTGTAATTCCATCTACCTGCCAGCATGTTTTCAGATCAAGGTGGTTAAATTAAATCCTTTACTAACAGAAATCAACACCAATCATATTGTGTAGAAAAACCCAAACATTATAGGGGGTTGCTCTCTCTGACAAAACATACACACATGCACAAACTGACAGTTTTATAGTTTTACTCCACAAATTGACAAACAATGTAAGTGTTCAGTCTGCTTGCTTGGAGAAGTATACAAATATTGCATTTTGAACCTTTATTGATTTCTTGCTGTGTTCTCTGTTTCTGAGAAAAACTATGATTGTCTATGTCAAAGTAATTGTTCAGGGTCAACTCTTTTAATCTTGCTCTGAGTGTCTGTCATGTTACTTTTTTGTCTAATCTCACAACCATTTTATCAAGGTCATATTTCTTTTTCAGACTTTTTTCACACCAAACTTTTGGACTGACTTTTTTTTTACCTTGTTAAGATGTTTCTAGAGCAGAACACACCAGTGCTAAACCCACCCAGACCTAAGAACAGACTCTGGAAAAGCAAACTTCCCGTTTTGGTTGAAATCATCCAAACCCCTTGAGCGCTTTGCTCAAGTGTGAATACGTGAAAGGTCCCAGGGTACCAAAAGTGGAAGAGAGGGTTTGATGTAAGAACAGTGCATTTGGATAGATAAAAAGAAGAAAAAAGTTTTAAGTCTTTGCTGCTTGAGTCTACCCACAAAAATGTTTTAGAAGAGGATGACCTCATGGGGATGTGATAGGTTGATGGCAGAATGTTGCACAAAGTTTTTGTTGGAGCAATCATTCCCCAGAGCAATAGATTGCAACTGCATTACACTGTTTGGGCTAGTCTAAAAATCCTTGTATGGAAGCAAACAATGAACCATATTTTCCGGACTATAAGTCGCAGTTTTTTCATAGTTTGGCCGGGGGTGCGGCTTATACTCTGAAGTGACTTATATCACATAATACTCCCCATATAACACATTATTATATCATATCAAATGTTATTTTCACTAGACAGCAAGAGGGTGCTCCAGGCCTATGTTGATAATTTCAACATTGTCTGTAACTTATAAAAACAACTGAAAAGACAAAGTGCCGCATCTTCTACCTCTGGAGTTATCAGAGTTGTTTAAAAGCAACACAGAGGATTGAAGATTTAATTGGATTTAGTAATTTGGAGAGACATAGATGGGTTGGTAAACTTGTTAGCACGTTATGTATGTATGTATGTATGTTATGTTAACATACCAGGCACGTTCCCAGTTTGCTGTTTCATGTGTCATCTAACGTTAGCATACCGTACAATTATTCGGCTTGTTGTCTCTGTTCTATTTTTATTTTAAATTGCCTTTCAAGATGACATGTCTGTTCTTGGTGTTGGATTTTAACAAATAAATGTCTCCCAAAAATGCGACTTATACTCCAGTGCAACTTATATATGTATTTTCCTTCTTTATTATGCATTTTATGGCTGGTGCGACTTGTGCTCCAGAAGGACTTATAGTCCAGAAAATATGGTAAGTTGAAGGTTTTTAGTGATCACTGGATTAGACAAGCAGTGTGAATGTGCAATACACTCTGTGTTAGCTCCTGTCCAAAGCTCTACCTTCATCTTCCTGGTCTAGAAGGATTATAGGCTTAGGTGGGTAGTAAGTGGCTACATTTACTTAATTACATTTACTTCTTTCACTTTTTGAAAATGGACTCTCACCATACTTTTTGATTTTAAATGAAGCTAATCTTACTTCAGACTTCAGACTACTTAAAACAAAAGATTTTGAGTAGCTTTGTTGAATGAGGAACAATTTTCTTAAAGTAACATTCCATCACCCACAGACAGTTAATTATGTTAAAATAAGTATTCTTGTTTCAACACAAGCTTTTATGTTTTAATGCAACTTCAATCTGTGGAGCAAACTGTTAATTGGAAGTCAAGTTAAACAGTAAAAAAAAGATATTGTCACTGGAGGCACTTTAAGCTGTTCTAAAATATATTAGCTACTGTAAGATTTGGTGTTATAAAGTTTATTTTGACACTACAATTAATTTGATAATTAACTGAGATTTTATATATTTTAGACTGTCTGACAATATTTGGATCTATGATATAAAATGCTATAATTCGCTGCTAAGAATTTTTGTAGCTAGTTTACTAATTATCTCTCACTCATATGTGAGTAATATCTCTAATTGCTACGTATCACTTTTTATTTAAAATATTGAACTTCTAGAAAACGTTTACTAGAAAGCAATTTTTGGGTATTCTACCCATCTCTGATTACAGGTTGGTTAGAATGTATATACTATCCCTACATTTATGTGAATTCTGAGGGGAAACTGAAATTGTCACTATTCATTTTTGTACACATGATAATAGCAAAAGGAAAAAGGAACAGAGTAAAAAAGATCAGAAATGATATGATAAAAAAATGACTCCCGGAAAAGTGATGTAGTTAATTTATACTTGTTATCAAATGTCTCCTAGCAAAAAAATAATTAGATGTGTGAATGGAATTGTCTAAGGGGATTAACTTAAGTGTCTTAAAAAAAACAAGCAAGGTTTTCCTTTAAAACTAAAAGCCTTGATAAGTTGTCATAATAAATACAGTAAAGGCTTTCTCTTTCTCCATTAGCGCATTTTTGCAATATTAGGTGTGTAAGAGGTTGTATTGGCATTAAACATTACCATAACACACATTTCTATCACAAAGAACGTAAAGGGTGTCTGCTATGTTTAGGCAAATGCATCAAGATAGATAGAGATTTTCTCTTTTTTTTTCTGGGGATCCATTATGTATGAAGGTGCATACTTTTTCTTTAAACTTATTTAGGAGAAACTGAAAAGTCATGGTTTAATTAATAGTTTAGAGTTTTGTTGTGTTATACCTTTAGGGGAAATTCTGTAACTCCATTTGGATGTTGGCATGCTTTATGGCAAAGAGGTAAAAAGTGCTTGGGGTAACCTAAGGAAAACTATTCTTGCTGTTTTTCCGTTTTGTTTTTGTCTTTGTGTGTGTGTGTTACTGACATTATAGGGACCATTTTTCATAAATCATAGTGCATTGTGGGGACCGACTGCTCTTGTGGAGACCAGTGCCTGGTCCCTGTGGGTACAAATGCTGCTTTAGGCTTAGTTGTTAGGTTTAAGACTAAGGTGTGAATTGAGTTTAGGTTGGGGTTATGATTAGGTATGACCCTGTTAGGATTAGGTTAGAGGTGGGTGGGGGTAGCGAGGGGTCTAACTATCAGGATTTTTGTAGAGTAAAAGGCCTGTTTGCATTTATAGTTAGGATTTTATTGCCTCTGAGATTCAAACCTAGGAAATGTGCACTTGGGCAGTCTATAGAGTGTAATTTGCTTGTACCGTGATAGACCCCCCCCCCCCTTTGTGTTTCCAGAGCTGTTTTAATTCATTGTGCGTTAATCAACCAGGTGTTTTTATATGACATTTGGTCCATATTGTATGAAAAGTCCTATGTAGTTGTTGCTGATTTGGCAGACACTCATCAGTGATGTAATTCTAGTGGACTCAGTGCTTTTGACTATGGAAACCACTGGGGTACAGGGAACTTTTTATCATCTTTAAAATAACGATTTCATATAATATAACATTTGTGAAAAAAGGCCTAGCTTCTCTCTGTGTTTTGCTGTTATTCACAAATTTACTGCAGCTACTTTGAGGTGCCTTTTTTTTAGTCAAGTTGAGCACTGGAAATGATCATTGGTAAGATCAATAATGCAAAGGCTTTGTATTCTGCTTTGTGTATATGCAGTTTTAGAACACTCTTTATTTAGAGAATTTCTTAAGATAAACTGTTTTTTCCCTTTCTTTTTATAAACCAAACACTAATACCTTGTTTGAAAAAGAAAATAAAAGAAATCTATCAAGAAACTTTATTAAGTAAAATGGTTTAGGGGATCTGAGGTGTCTGGAAAGATGATATGACAGCCTCTCCTGAGTAACTTTGCAAATTTGAAAACATGACTTTGCTTAGTTCATCTTAATGACACAAACAACTTCAAGGTTAAAATTTTTAGTTGTAGGTCTTGATAAAAATTTTAATTTCACATGACTGAGAAAGTAATTCCTCTTCTCTCTACATCTTCTCCACATAGCGATCATACTTGCTATCTATGCGTAGTGCTGTTACAAACTGTAGCTGCCTTCGGGATGTACCAAATATATCTACTGTTCTCTTCCAAGTTCTTCATGGTGAAAGTTAGAAATACATTAAAAATACTCACAACTTTTGCACCTGTTTAAAATTGAGTACATCATCTTAGTCACTCTAAAGATGTCCTCTGTTGCCAGATGTTTTTTTTAATTCAATTTCTTTTGGAATAGCAACCTAGTGCTATTTTCCCCCAAACCTAAGTAGATATGGAGACTAATGATAATGGAAGTTACCATCATACAACAGGTTTACTGGGTTTAGGCTGACAAGGTCAACAGTGACATTCAGATAGTCTGTGGTTTTTCAAAATTCTGTCCTTTGGGGACCCAAATTCTGTCAAGAAAATATTCTCCACAACATTATACCATTTTCCCAAAGACTGATACAGGGACAGAAAAATTCATGCTTTAAATTTATTTACACAACATTTGGACCCTTTCATGAAAAAATTACAAGTAAGATTCATCAGATCAGGCAACATTTTTCTAATATGTTACTGTGCACTTTTTGTGAGCCTGTGCAAATGTTTAATTCAGTTTCTTTGTCGTTGCTGGCAGTAATGGAACCTTATATTATTTTAACCCGTTGAAACCCATTGCTTTTAAATATCTGTCTTCACAAATCATGTGTGTTTTAGTACATAAACTTAAAAACTACACTGATTCTTATCCCTCTAATTTTTAAGTTATCATGTAACAATTAATTAATATCTATCTATCTACAATAAGATTATAAAAAATATGGAGCATTATATTTAGTAGAAATATAAAAATCTAAAAGAAATATACAAATTGGTTTGGATTTATTTTGTGATGGATTTGATGAAACTTAGAGAACTGAGGACTGAGTTTGATCTAGTTAAGTCAACACAAAACTTTTTAGTCTACGATATAAGTATTTTCATCCTTTCTAGGTACATCTAAAAAAGAATATAATTTTAAAAGTGCATTTTTTTTAACCAATCATATCAAAAAGGGAAACAATTATTTTATAGAGGTTCATTACACATAAGAAAAAATATTTCAAGCTTTTATCCCTGGTAAAAGCCAAAAATCAGTGTCTCTGAAAATCAGAGTATCACAGATCAATCAGAGAATGATGTTTTTATACCCAAATGTCAGGATACTGAATAGTATGTCAATTTCTATGCACTCAATACTTGGCTGGGCCTCTCATTGCATGTATTACTGCATCAATATACCGTAGCATAGGGGCAATCAGCCTGTGGCACTGTGTAGGTGTAATTGAAGCCAAGATTGCTTTGATGGCTGCTCTTAAATCATCTGCCTTGTTCGTGTCTCTCATCTTTCTCCTGACAATAGCCTATATTTTCTGTGGGGTTCAGGTCAGAGGAGTTTGCCAGCCAATCATGAACAGGAACACCATGGTCACTGAACCAGCTTTTGGTACCTCGTATCTCCATACAGCTTATCAGCAGAGAGAAGCATGAAGTTCCAAAGAATTTCCTGGTAGGTGGCTGCATTAACTGTAAACTTCACGAGTGGACCAACACCAGCAGATGACATGGGCCCTGTAAACCATCACTGACTGTGGAAACTTCACAAAAGCAGTGCAAATTCCCTCCATCGCCTCTTGATTCTGGTACCTATTATGTTCCTTTATTGTAAAGCACTTTGTGACCTTTTATGTCTGTGAGAGGTGCTATATAAATAAAGTTTACTTACCTACTTACTTACCTTGATTTCCATTAAAAAAATACTTTTATCTGAAACAGGCCTTAGGACCAATAATAATACTAAAGCCAAAGCTAATGATAACAATAATAATCATAATAATAATATTGCAATCAGATCAAACTTGTTTTAAGTGTTAGAAGGGTGTCCAATGCCTTAACTTGGAAGGTTGCAGCATTTTGAAGTCAGACGCTCTGACGGCTGCAAGTACCAATTTTTTGCTAGCAGGTTCAAGTTTTTTTAGTGAACATAGCTATTTTTAAACAGTTTTGCCAGAGTCCGAAAAGAAAATGCTTTAGTAGAGAAATAATGATCACAGCACCTTTTTTTCATTAAAGATAAAAAATCCATTCTCCTGCCTTTTTAAAGCCAGTGGAGTTTAACACTATTATATTTATTTATATATTATGTGCTGAAAGCTCTGCAGAAGCGATCACATCTGCATGTAGCAGTTTTAGCTGCTCTAGAGGTGCTTCATGTTCATTAAACCAAACTTGCTAGACAAAACGTGCAGAAAACTTCAAATTTATCTTCACAGTGCAAGATAAGGTCTTGAAGCCCCTTGAGGCATCCTTAACATTTACTTTGCATGTAAACCCGGATCCCCCTGATGCTTAAAAAGGCATTTGGTTGAAACACTGCATGACACTCCAGTTCCTTTTCTCCTTGCCAAATGTAAGACACTTCCTGATGTCTCTGATTTAGAAGTGACTGGAAATTAGGATTAAAAAAATTGTAGCCCATGAGTAGGTTTTATTGGTGCGTGACTCCAGCCTCATCCTGGACACATTTTTCTTGAAATTCCCCCCTTGCAGCTGGTGCAATTTTTTCTACCACACTTCTTCCTTCCACTTAATTTCTATTGATATGCTAAGACACAAAACTCTGTGAAGAGGAAGCCTCTTTAGCAATGACCTTCTTTGATCTCCTCATGAAGGGTGTTGATGACAGTCATCTGATCATTTCAAAATCAGCACTATTCATGATTGTATCGCCTCCTAAACTAGAGTGAGACACAATTTAAATGCTCAAGAAATCTTTGCATGTGTTTTGAGTTAATTAGCTGATTAGAGTGCGACACCACAAGTTTCCAATGATGAACTTTTTCAAAGTGTTCAAGTTTTCTGAGACACTGAATCTTGGGGTTTTCATTATTTGTAAGCCTTAATCATCAAGATTACAAGAAGCAAAGTCTTGGAATACATCACCCTAGCAAAGAGTTTCACTTTCATAAATAACTGACGTAAAATCTTAAACATTCTGCAATATTCTAACATTTTGAGAGTTACCTGTATTTGCCTAAATGAGTAATCCAATTTAACAGTATCAACAAGTGTGGAATAGAGACAGTGCACTCTGAAAACGCAACAATTGATTTTGTAGGTGCAATCAGCACTGTTATTTCTCCACGAGTTGGAACAAATTGAAAAAGTCAATAAGAATTGGTTTTCTGCCACAGTATGCCATCGTGCAATGGTCATAAATAGCTCTTTTGGATGTAACCATGCCTTCCAGCCAGTCAATATACCTGTAAATTTCTGCTTTACTAAAAAAGAAAAATCCAAGCAGTCAGTTGTTTTCGATGGCAGAATAATCAACAGGACATTCAGAGAAAATGATATACTAACAATAATTCAGCAAAACTGTCCACCAGTCATCAGGTTTATAGACTTTTTTCAATTACCTATTTCAGCTATTAACTCAAGACATGAAGAATAATTGCTTCCCTTTACTCATCTAAGCTCTTTTAAAGTTAATATTTAATCTTAGTGTGGCTTATTATTGCACTAATTATTACACAATGTGTAATATATCATTTCGTGTGTGATACACCTAAAAAAAACTCCAAAACAGGCTGTGATCATTATGTATCTTGGGATAACTTCTAAAGGTCAACCTCAGACTGAAATTTAGGATAATCAAAACTTTGTGATCTGTAACTGAACAAGTTATAATTACAAAGGCATTAAGGTCTTAGAAGGTAATTTATAGGCGTCTTTTAAATGGTGACAGGTGAATGTAATGGAATATTCTGATTCTTTCAGAGTAAAGAGATATTATATACGTAGATGACTGGATGGTTTTTGTAAACAAAATTTTACAAAGACAGAAACTGAATCAGGTAAAATTTTTCACTATTTCAGTTAAAGCAATCTGGACAGAAACTTTTGCATTTAGACTAATTCATCATTTCAGTGCTTGGGATTACAGTGAATTTTTTTTTTATAATTTTTGGCTAGAGTGAATATAAAAGACTTTTCAATTCTAAATACCTTACTATTTAATTTTCATTGTTAACATTTAAAACAATATTATTTGTAAGCATGATTAAAGTCATTGATATAACCCCCCCTATTAAAATAAACTGAGTCTATTATAAGCAGTTTTACATGAATAATAATTTTAAAGCAGCTATAAGCTTAAGCACAAGTTAGCTTTTTCTTTTTGTTATGATTGTGTTACAATCTGGGGACATTTTCATGGCCTGCTTCTTGCCAAACGTCAGCTGGAATTGGTCCCAAGCCCTCTGAATTTCTAGCAGAAGGAAGCGGATATAGAGAGTGGACGTTTGGAAACAAGCCTGATGAAAAGGTTTAGACTCCCCGCATGGTCAGTGCCTTTGGCAGGAAGCTTTAACATCTTCTCTGGGGGATTTGTACACTTTTCTTTGGCAAATACTAAAAAGAAAAACGTGTTCTATTAAGAATAACCTGTTTTAGCTGCACCAGTGTTTGACATGTCACCATGTGGAGTTTGGAGAACTATGATGTAGGTGATTAAAATGTTTACTTAGGGAAGTGTAAAAGCAACCAGTTGTGGATCTTTCTTACATATAATGTTCTACACTGTAAATCTGTTTCTTATTTACATTATGGAAGATGGAACATTTGCTTTTGTAGCTTTATTATTTGTAGTTTTCCATAAATCATTTAGCAACAGTGGTAATTATGTCTTCATACTTGGCAGCTGTGGCAGCTTACTACTCTTCTCATCTGTGCAAATGCAATTCAGGTAAAATGTTTAATGCTGGAAAATCTTGACTGGATTATCCTCTTAAATGCTTGTTAAATCAAAGTCTGTGATCACTAATACCTTCTCAAAATTCCACAAAAAAAGAATTTTGATGTGGAACCAGGCCCAGTTTAAGGATATTCGATGGATCCATTTAAAATTTTTTTAACCTTTTAAAATATTTAAAATTTCTTTCATTTTTTTTATTTTTAATGTTGTAAACTCAAGCAGTTGTCATCACACAACATGACCACAAACTCCACTAAATAACTTACAGTCTATGTGTGAAATAACTTGTTAGTTTAGCTGAATTCCCTCAAGAGGATAAACCTAACAGGAATGAACACACATGAATGATAGCCCAAACATATAACCTATGATGATTTAGAAAAGCCGGTTCAGACAGTGGAAATAAAATCATTTTTGTGAGTGGGTCACCAAGATGATCTTTGCTGTTAAATCAATCAAACATCCAGAGAAATCAATCAACTGGCGCCAAGTGCATGAGCAGAGAGCTACTGGGATCGATGAGAAGTAAGACCCAACGCATGCTTTACTGGAACAGACAATACCACGTTGCACACACTCAAATGAGTAGGAGATGAAAGTAATATCAATAAAATAAAACTGTTTTATGTTCTGTACTGCTGTGCTTTATAGTGAATGATTTACAACTCAGTTTACACTTTTTAAACCCTTAAGCCCAACCAGCCCAGATCCAATGTCAATTTTTCACATTCCATAAAAGTAGTTCAATTTTCTACAACAAGCCACTGAAAGTGTCTTTTCAGCAAATACTAAAAAATCAATTGAACAAATGCTGTGGAACACATATGTTCTTGCTCTGGGTCCCCCCCCCCATGACTAGTATCTTTGGAAAATAGTCATAACTTAAAAAAAAAACTTCAGCACATCTTCTTCCAATGCTGTCAGATGATGAAATTTCGGTGTGTTATGGGGCTTTTTATAGTCGTAGTCACTTTTGTAACCTCCATGCTTTACGCAGAGTTTGTTTTGTGAACTGTTCCAGACACAGCTTATGATTTCCTATGTAAATATTGTGACCAAAGGCTCTGTCATATGAAGGAGGAGATCTTCAGTGGAAATCAACACTTTATCTGACCAGATTCTAAGAAGATTTGACTTGATTGTGCTAAAATGATAGCTCTGTGTAGCACAATGGCCCATCAGACCGTTGGGGATCAAATATGCTTTAACTAATTCAGTCAAAATTGGCTGCAGTTTAAATGAAGATTTCGATAAATACAATCAAAGGTGTCCCCTATGTTTTCAGACAGACTTTCATTGTGTTTCCCACCATTGCCTTTTTTTTATTAAAAAAAAATAGTAAAAATTTCACCAGACACTGTAACATGATATAAGCTCTGATAATGGTTCCACTGAAAAAAAAATCTTTAACGTCTAACCTTTACTCTGGTAACAAAACATTGCATTTAGAAATGATAACCGCAGAGCTATTTTTGATTTTTCAGTTGTGTCTTTTTCAGAAGAAAATGTTTTTGAAGCCCTTCAACAGGAAAATGTTTGAGACAACTCTATTTAAACCACAAAGAAAGGAGTAATACTTAAAACATAGCATCTACAAAAAATCCTGTAAGTGAACATTGAAAAATGAAGTAAAACACAAAATTGCCTCCATCTCCTCACGGCAGTGGACAGCTTGCACAAATCCTGGTATAAACCAAAGAAATGAAAGCAGCAAATCCTCCTGCAGGAAGGCAGAAGAATAGCCTCCAACTCTCCCTGAGATCCATGGAAAGACAACATGCTTAATTGTGTGTGGTGTGTTTTTATATTGTTATCATCAATCCATTCAATCATCTATTCAGTTAAGGAGCCACTTTTTACAAATCTCTTGTAAACCAAAATTCATATAAGGAAGGGACTTGACATGAAAGACGGGGCGAGTCGGAGGAGGCTTTCTGTAAAGTGAATTCTGGCATTCACTCTTCTCTGTTGTTACACAGCCTATTGTGTCTAAATAGAGCAAAAAAAAAGAGAGGTGTGCTTGATTTTCATTTCCTTTTGTCAAACAGGAACAGGCACAACATTGCTCGCTTCATCTAGCAAACAGGAAAGCATTGTTAGATTACACACCTCTCTCATGCTGATTCTCACCACCCCATAAATGCCCAACAAAGCTGTCCTCCAAATGTACTCTGAAAATGAAGTAGTTAAACAAGAGTTATTTATAGAAATTCATTCACACGACGCATTATACAGCCTAACCACTGTTAATAGTGTTGTATTTGGAAATGTTTATTAGGAAAACCAGATATAAACCAAACACAATAAAAACTGACAGTGTTCCATTGAAGAATCAGGCTGAAAAGCAAACAAAATTGCTGAATAACTTTCCACTATCAAGAAAAATGTTAAAACCCCTATGATAGCAGTATTGGATGGATACAGGAATACAACCCAACTACTGTACCTATATATGTTTT
>JAUZNJ010090523.1:18539-34615 GCA_034780135.1 Jordanella pulchra | reverse complement strand
ATACGCAAACCTAGTCGTCAGCCATTGTTTTCAACCTTTAAAGATGCGTTCAATTTATATTGTTAACCCAGGATTTTGGATACAGTAATATGTCTGAACTAGTTTACACGAGCCATGATATTTTCATTATAGCTTACAGTTACAAATATAGCACTGTGATCTAAAAAAAGAAGTATTTACGTGTATAAAAATCATGTAAACGATAGACGTATAAGCTGCCTACCATTTGACTAAATCTAAACAGTTTTCGTCATTCCAAAATGTATCTCTGCTAAGAATTGAAAGAGTACAATAAATTCCCTTATACTGACTTAAGTATAAAGGAAAACGTTGTAGATAATTATTGTTTACTTAAAAAGTTTTCATTTATTTTAATAAAAAACAAACTCTTGGGGCGATTTTACATTTTTCCTCATTTTATCAGAAACACATAAATGGGGCATCACCCGGAAGTTGATTACACCCTACTTCAAAGTAAGAGCAACTTTTAAATTTGAAGGCGAAATCAGTTAGACAATAAAAGCCTTCAATATAATGGTTTAACTTAGATTTCCTGTAGAAATCATTTCGTAATCTTCGATTAATTTGAAATTATAAAGATTTTCTTTTTTCACGTGTTTCTTTTGGACAGGCCTCACACAAAAATTTCATTTTTTTAATCAATTTATTCTCCTAAAACCTTAATTAGCTAAAATGTGTATAAACTTTATACAAATGTTTTGTGGAGCCTTATTAAAAATTTAATCCCACTTTACTCTAGATACCCTTGTTCAAGGGAGAATGAGTTTTCATATAACTATATTTATGAATAAAAAAGACAAAACTTCAAAAGTTTCAATTTATTAGCAGTTTATTAGCCAGTTGCGTATACAAATGATTCAACACTTTTCATTCAGATTTACACTGCTCAATCTGGTGGGGTTCCCCTTCACACCAAACAAAAATAGAGCAACAGTGAAGAGGTTCAACCAGCCACTGATTTGAACAGTCTTCTAGGACACTTTCCATAATCTCTCAAGGAGTTAATATTTTTTCAAACATTCATCTTCGTTGAGCAAAACCCATCATGTAAGACATGAAAAGTTTTGGTAATCTAGACTTGCAAGAAACCCTTTATAAGAATTAATATTTTACACCATGTGTACAACACCATAAAGTCTGTGTCTTTACCCTTTTTGTTTCTGTTTAAAATAACTGTGGTTAAAAACAACTGAGACCTCAAGGTCAAATATCAACTGAATGTTTTGGATGAAGACCCTTTATTTAGCACGAGAGAACATGATCAAAAATGTCACACTTTGCAATTTCATTCATAGTTTTTACATTTAATTGTGAATGCGATTTAACATTGTACAAAGCTAAACACCAATTGCGGTGGGGTGGGGGTGTTTAGTTCTTCAAAAGCAGTTAAAAATGTGTATTGTTGATACACTATATTTGGAAAATCAACCTGGAAACTTGGAAAGTGTCAATATTTCTGACCAGAACTGAAACCAAATTTCTAGGATAAAACTAATAAACAGTAATAATAAGGATAAGGCAGCCAAATGATTACCAATTCTAAATTTAAGACTGAAAACAGGAAATGGAATGAGATGCGATTTAATTTAAGACATATCTTGGATTTTGAGTCTAGGATTTTTATTGTCCCGACAATTATCATATAAGAATCTGTCACACGGTTTCCATCCTAACCGGAAACTTTCCGTCCCTCACAATTTACAGTACTAAATAGATTCAAGCGAAGACTGGAATTAAAATGTCAACTTTCAAAGGAATGCGAGAGCAATTAAAAAATAAACATCTCAAACAAACTATTCTCATTTGTATTCACCAATTCACAAACTTCCAACACATCAGATATAACTGCTACTATTGGTTTAAAATTAGGCCTTGAGGTCTGTATATATGACTGGTTGGCATTTATGAAATGAATGTAGGCCAAAGGCATTTCCACTCGATAATCACACTCGTATCCAACACTTTATCCTGAACAGAGAAAAATAGAACATAAAAGTCAAAATCAATATGTCCACCTATTACATGACACTTAAAAGGATATATTTCTAGATTTTGTGTCATAACAAAACTCCTCTTAAACTGGAAAAGCAGGCTAGTTATATACAAAAGACAATCAAGTTTCAGAATAATTGTGATTGAGGGCAACAAAATTGACAGACATTAAAACAGCAATTAAAAAAGAAAACAAAAGAGGAATATATGTTTATATAATATCCAGCAATTGAAATAAATGCAAAAAAAAAAAAAATCTAATTCTTTTACAACCAAAACTTCCTCAACTTAATGCATTGATAAATATGCTTACATTTCCATATAAAAATGCAGAGGATGAAACAAATTCAAACAATTTACAATTAGGACAAAACTATGAACAGTTAGGTCTTTGACAGAAACATGAAAACCCAAAGTAAATCTGATAAAGCATCCTTTTTTTTTTGCCTCTGACTCACTGCAGAGCGGCAGAGATCACAGCACTTTACGGGGGGTCTGTTTGAATGGGAGGGGCTTGTAATAGTACAGTTCCCCATTACACCTGCAAAACTTCTCTGATCTTTAAGAAGAGCTTAAAAAAACGAAAGTACAAGCAGAAGAAAATTAAAGAAAGTTGTGCAAAAGTGCCTCCTGCCTCCTATGACTGCCACTCAGTTCTTAACCTCAATCCGTGGCTTTCTCCTCTGCAGGCAAAAAAAAAAAAAAAAAAAGATTTTGTTCTCTGTACTGACATCTGGGTCTTACAGGATACAGTACAGACCGTTCAGTGTAATCACGTCCGCATATAGTTGTATTTGGGATGTGGGCGTCTGTTGTGAGGACTGATCTGGAAATTTCACCCCCTTTCCCTCTGAAATGTTGTTCTGTCCTAGCTAGTCAAGTAGCATGTGATTCCTCTTTCTTCCAACTCCTACAAACCCAGTCAGCTCAGTAAACTTTCTCATACAGCTTAGGGAACGCCAACCTGCATCAGTGCCATGGAACAAACACTTCATCCTCAGTCTGGATGAAGTGAGCCATGAATCGGCTGCATGCTTATTGCTATAAAGACACTCAGAGAGGGAAAAAAGGCTAGCGATGATTGTTTTTTGCAAGCTATCGTGCAAGTAGTTTAATAAGGTTTGCGCACATCTCAAAGAACTCGATGGTGTGGCTCCCTGGTCTCGGGGTAGGCGTGTTGTCGCCACCTCCGGATGAGTCGATGGATGAGGTCAGAGAGGAACCTAAGGAGCCTTCAGCAGTCTTGGTGGGCTGCACAGTGCTGGAGGTGGCTGAAACATCTGCTCCCTCTACGTCTCCCTTTACTGTGGTGCGGTAGTTCCCCACAGACCCAGAACGGAGAGGGGTAGCAGTCCCAGATTTAGTCTCCAGCATATCATCTAAACAGCAAAAAAAAAAGTATTGGTTTAGAAACACAATAAATAGAACTCAATTATTCCCATTAAAGTTGATACCTTGGTCTAGAGGTAGACTGATACATCTGCCCCCTGATTTTTTCGCCAATATTAGCCTTTTTTTTTATTTCCTATCAGCATTGGCCAATTTAGCAGCCATGCTTTGCAATCGGTGAATAGCATTGCTGCTCCTCCATTTGCTTTCCATTATCAGTGTTTTGTTTGACTTGTTCTTATATATTTGTTTAAACTGAGACTTGTGTAATATGTGTCATTATTGCATAGTTTTTAATCATGTAAATGAAAAAAGAAAACGCAATATCAGCTTCAAGAAACATCATCTGTTAAGCTCTATTTTGGTCAAAGCTTCAACCATGAATATAAATCTTGGTTTGAAGTAAGAAAGGAAGCAGTTCTTGAGTGTCTATTTTATATTCAAACAAAACCGAGTAATTACAGACTTTTCCTTAAGCGGGCTGACAACACTCAATTATATCAGCCCTGAAGTGGCCCTGATCACATTGAATGGTGTGCCTGGCAGCAATGTGGTCACTTGAAAAAACATAGAAACACCAGAAAAATGAACAGTGATAATGCCTCGACAAAACTAAGCTGAAAGAGTAATTTTATCAAATGAGACTGAATTTGATAACCTCTGATTTAAAATTAAAAAAAAAAAAACTTACGATGACCCAAACCTAGACTGGATTATTCTACATTAAGCAAAGACTCAGAGAATACAGACTAATACAAACCCACTCTGCTATGGCTTAATATTAGACAAGCTAAAATAACATCTATTGAGAAAATAAGACTTAAACTGGGAAACACTGATAGAAACAGAGGGTAGTGAATTTCTAAACACAGTGTGGGATTTATGAGATCTTCATCTGAGCAAACAAACTAAAAAAAACGGCTTCTTTTGGCTGAATCCCACAGGACAGTCCCTACCAATACCACCCCCTCCTCCTATCCCTTGGCACCTAATTCAGGAAGTGGTCCCAATGTTTTCCTGAGAAATAGGACATTCCTCCAAGAAGCCTGATCAGTTCTCACCAGTTTCTATTATATAAACATATTTGACCTAATATGCCCATATGAACTGTGTCAACAGTGCAGCTGCAGACATCTTTTGTTGGAACAAAGATATAAAGCATTTTCAAATCCTGGTGAGAAATTAACAGCTTTATACAATTCATGTTTCTCTAAATAAACTAAAACCTACAGAAGCTATAAAGCTGTACCAAATATCAGATTTGAACAAGAATACTAATCTTAAAATAAACTTGGATTATATTGATCTAAATACACAATTAAAAGTATTCCAACTTTTAAATAGTCGCATTAACTATGCTTTACTTTTTAGGAGGTTTTATTGTATTTCCTCAATAAATCAGAGTACAAATGATAGATTTTTTCCTGCTTATTAATTAAAATATTAAAATACAGACTGCAATAATTAACTATAAGGAAAAATTTGTTAAACAAAATGCATTTAATGGCTACTATTTTCTCGTTTTATAAAGTTTACACCTGAAAAATCTATTTTTAAAGAATACTAAAAAAACTCTTGCAGACCTTTAAAAAAAAAACACAAAAAACAACAGGAACAATATGCTTCTTTTCCATGAAGGTATATAGGCTTAGTTTTCCGCTCCAATATCCAACATCAGCACTGCCGTTACATTTCTTGCAATATACCCAAAATTATAATTTCTAAGCTCGTAAAACATTTCATGATATCAGTTCTGTTTAAGCAAAAGGTTAAGTCCTCAGTCTTTAGTCATGGGTCAGCTTTTTATTGTTTCAAGTGGCAATTAATGACAAAAAAAGACAACAAATTTCACTAAAAGAGGCCTTGTAATAACCGAAACAGGATCAATTATAAAATACCTAAAGGGACATTGTGTAACTCGGTATTAGCAAAAACAATCACTGCTTTCTTAAATACATATATTGCCAAAATCTAAGAACAATTAGATACAAATTTAAGTATTCCTATAGTTTAGAATGAGTTATTGATAAATGCATAGGTGGTGGTGCACCCAATAAAAGACGCCATGTTGAGTATGGTAGCCAAAAGAGGACATATTTGTTAGCAGTACGAATTATACCTGTGTGTGAACACATGTATGAGGGGGAGGAGAAAACAAGTTAAGCTGGCTGTTGATTGTTGTAATGCTTTTAACTCTGGAAACAGAGGATTATTTACGCTCTTTACTTAAAAAGTGAGAAGAGAAAGGAACCAAGAAAAGAAAAGAAATATTAACCAGGAAAACATGAGGCTATGCATTGAAGAAGCTTTAACCCCGTGCAGACATTCATGAGGCAGCGGGGCATTGCAACGGACATCCAGGCTTTCTGCTGAACAAATAAAGTGCAACAGTAAAATCTATTTTGGTCTCATTTATGACACTCCAGGGCTTCCATAGCAGTTATGTGCTTTACGGGAGGCACCACAGCGCTATTCTTGGTCGTTTGTAATTCGTTTGGCACACCACAAGATAAGAGTAAATATTACACACTGGGGCTTTAATAAAAATTAACAACTTTCTGGTTTCAAAGTCAAATTAATCAAAAAACAAACTAACACTTGGAGGGATTGATAACATTGGCTAACAAAAAAAAAGGCTAACAACTGATGTCAGCTAAAGCCTCGCAACCTTTATTCACCATGCCTGGGTAAAATCCTTTACCCACAAACACACTCCTATCTAACTTTTCCTTTTGAAGCTACAGCCAGGTCTGTAAACAAACAACCAGGAGTCATCATGCTGGAGTCAATCATTAATGAAGTATACACTAAAACACCACACTGCAGGATAGGAGACAGATAAACACAAAACATACACACACAAACCGGTTCCAGTTTAACTAAGGTGTCACATATGTATGCCCTCCCCTATCCTCATATGCTTTAAAACCAAATCTAATGAACTGTTATCAAAGTATTGCAGTAAGACTCAATAAAAAATAAACAGTAGTGTTACTTAGATCAATTAGGAATGATTGAAACTAGTGATAAACATGAGGGTTAGGGGGGTTAGAAAACATTTTCCATATAGGTTTACCAGGTCTTAAAGTTAATAAGTAAGGAAACACTTAACATCAGTGTTAAAGGTCAACAATGCAAAGTTTCCTTTAGCTCTAAATGACGGTTAAAAGTATTGCAGAGACGTTCCAAATTACAAACATTTCTACTTTGGCTGAGATAAATAAATATTCAATGAATCAATAAAACTAAAGACTGCTTTTAACCCAAAGAACCACAAGCGCCATGTTGTAAAAATATCAGCTTGTGTATTAAAGACATTTACAAGTACTTTTTCCAGAGTTATAAGAAAACCATCGACTTAACCTTTATTTAAAACCTTTTTGTCGTCAAATCTTAATGTTTTAATTTATCCAAAAAATAACATAAAAAGAGAGAGGCCCAATACAGTGAACATAAAACAAAAAACTGAATGAGACTGGAAATGATTTTTGGCAACAAAGATTTCAATGTTGTATTGATACGTTTTAATAAGTCTGGAAATATCCCCACTTTGAGATAATAAAAGTTTTTCTCTTTTCTGACCCAAATATATCCTCTACAGAATTCAGTTCAACAGACATCAATGTGTTTTTTATTATTATGGGCTACAGCTAAAAATACCTCAGATTGTGATGAACTATTAATAGCACTCTGTCCAAACCCACACAGTTGAATCACCCAAATATACAAAGCAAAGTGGAAGAACTTACCATCTATGCTACGGAAGTCAAGGAGGTAGGTTCTGCTGTCCACCTGGTACAGCTGAAGGCTCATCTTGGTTTGCATTCCAGTGATCGGATTCTTCCTCCTCACACGCAGATAATATGGATTAACAACCTGGAAAACAACCAATAAACAACTATGATACAGTCAGGCTTTAAAAGCTGTTGATGCTGGGGAGCTTTGTAACTCACCTTCCATTCATAATCCAGTTGTTTCATTGCACGACACACTTCAGTCATGATATCGTTGGGCCGGCTCTGACTGCGGATCCCCAGGTGCCACTTGGCTCTCCTTACGCCCTGGTGTTTGGACTTCTGGGGGTTCAGTTCGTCCAGCGTGTGGCGAGACCGTGGAGGGGGCTCCGCCACAAAGACGGGTAAACGCTCCGGGTGAGGCTTGATGATTCCGGCCACGTCATCCAGAAAATTATCTGGAGGGCTCGAAGCCAGATAGAAATCCTTGGCTTCGCTCATGATGCGTCGATTGTCGATGATGAGATGGTAGGCAACGGCTAACGGGTCTTGGTGGTTCCGACTGTAAATGCAGGCGAGAACTTCCTCCTCTGTGCACTCGAACTTCTCACACACCTCTTTCAAGGCCTCATCGTCGATCATGTTGTTGCTGTAGGAGGGATCCTCTGGGAACAAGTACTTGGGTAGATCTTGTTTGAACCAATCGTCCTCTCTGTGTGAAACACATAGTGATAAAAAATGCAAACAAACAGAAGTGAGATACGCTAAACAAGTTGTTTTTTTCCCCCTTATAATCTCAGTCAAAGTAAAGAAAACAGGTTAAAATATGTTTGGCTTACCTGATCTCTTTGATGGTTGCCCTTTTCATTGGATCCACTTGCAGCATGTGTTTTAGTAGGCTTACTACTGAGGGGTTTAGGTACTGTGGCGTGAAAAAGATCCCATCGCAGATCTTTTTAAAGAGCGTTGGCACGTGATCGTCGTCGAAGGGGAGCGTCCCACACAATAGCGCATACAGAATGACACCACTGCTCCATATATCCACCTCCGGACCGGCATATAACCTGAGAAAATAAAACAAAACGTTAATGTCGAGTTGGACTTTCTTTGGTCATTTTCCAAACGAGTGCAGATGAAGTCCATTAACCTTCCTGAGATGACCTCGGGAGCAGCATAGTTAGGAGAACCACAGCTTGTTCTCAGGAACTCTCCATCTGACATCATGTTTGACAGACCTGCAGAGAAATCGTTACTGCATTAAAAGGCTGTTGGCATATTAGGATCACAAGCTGCAAAGAAAAACAGGGCAAACATTTATACATATTTTGTTTTAAACTAAAAAATAAAAACTGATAATCAGAACAAGCTTTCAGCAGGGAGAGGGAAGAGTTAAGTTTTTGGATATAATGTGACAGAACATGAAAATGAAAGACATTTTAAAGGCACATCTGCAGTTAATATTAAACGGAATTACAAGATATTGATTAGATCTCAGGATCTAAGAGTTATATTTTAATACGTAAAGTCCCATCCCGTGCTTCATGTTAATCTAATACCAGACAGTTATTCTATATTTCTGTGCCAAAACACCAAACAGATGTACTAGAGTTCATTATGACTCAAGCTTCGATTCCCTATAAGGAAACAAAATTCCTTTATTTGGCAGCAAAGCCAAATCTGTCACAGATATAATAAATGCATTAACAAAGTAAAGTTTAAATACCCTGGAGCTTGTGGTTCAAAACATGTTCTAATTTCCATTCTCAGATTAATAAAGTCAATCTTTACACTCTTTTGTTGCTTGAATTTACTTTCCTATACATGGCTTCCTGAATGTTTTAACTCTAGCTTTCCATTTAAATTCAACCTTCGACTTTCAGACATTAACTAAATTTCTACTAAACTAGAAGCTGCAGAAAAAGATTAAAATATTTCTCTATTTCAACATGGATGATTACTCCTATTATACTGATATCAGCTCTTAAAATCATCACATCTAAAAATGCTCGAAGAGAAACCTGAAACGGCCTTTTATCCTTCCAGCTGTGTGTGGAGTACATACCGAAATCTGCAATCTTTGCATTCATATGTGCATCGAGCAGCACGTTTTCCGGTTTGAGGTCTCGGTGTACCACCATGTGCCTGTGGCAGTAATCTACCGCCGATATAATCTGCTGGAACAGTCGTCGACTCTCCTTCTCTTCCAACTAAAAGATCAGAAATAACCAGGTAATCATTAGTCACAACCGGCACAAATAAAGACTTTTAATTCACCCCTGTGAAATACGTGCCTCCGGTATTATCATGTATTACCTTTCCATTTTTGCAGATGTAATCGAAAAGCTCTCCACCTGAGACGTACTCCATGACCATGAAGATATCTGTAGGGGTGCTAATAACTTGATACCTACAACAACAATAACAAAAAGGCTTAAAATCACACAAGTTATTTACAGATGGGAAGCAGAACTGATTCAAAGCAGCTCAAATAGCAAGACTTTATATCATAACATGTGATATATGGCTCGTCTGTACACCCAGATATCACCTGTTCCCACACACACGGTGTTGCGGGGATGATCTAGGATCCTGTTCGCTACAAACGTCGCTTTTTAAACTGCTAGTGATCATTTCTAGATAGAAGCTGTGATCAGTTCCAAGAACAGCAGCTGTCTCCGACTTTATCGAGTATAGTAAGAGGTTGAGAAAAAAGATATTTGTAGCAGGAACTCACTACGTCACTTGCAATCTGACGCACCACGTTACTACAACTCGGTCGCTCAGAGCAACTTTGCAGAACAGCTTTCTATCTGCCGCCATATATTAAACTGGATCTGTTCCCTGAAGCCAAAGGATTAATGTTTGAAGAGTTTTATGCTGAATTCATTCTGTTATTAAAAGGAAATACCGAAAGTAGTTTTGCTGTTTTGTTATTTTTTTTTTTCCTGAAATATATCACTCCTGTTAATTCTATTAAAAAGTATTTTTTTTTTGTTAAATAAATATATGTTTTTCAGCATAAGTGGACGTCTGTTAATAAAGGTCAAGTTCTATAACATCTATTTCACAATATAATACCTCAAAGCAAATTAGATGCTTGTTTTTAGAAAGTCAAAACACTCATTTACAACTATCTTCAATCCCTTGTCCCACCAAACACACTAAAAACATGTAGATCAGTTGGCAAAGATGAGCACTTTTTAATCCGTTCTTGTAAACTATTAATTAATATTAAACATTACATGTACTACATTCAAATTCCCTGTTGTATATATCATTACAAAGTAAATAGAATCGAAATTCATTGACACTTTATATCATAACTGCATACATACTTTGATTGTGCACTAACAAAGTTACTAATTTTGTCACTTTTTGGGAGAAAAAAAAAAAAGTAACTATTGCTAGTAACTATTCTAAGTAATTTTTCCAACGTAGGTCTCAAGTCAGGGGTGTACAGGCAACTTTTAAAGAAAAAAAAAAGAAAAGAAAACACAGGAACATGTAACTGTTTTCCTCCCTTATTCAAAATAAAACTGCAGGAACTTCCAACTACCTATGAGAGGAGAAGGGTTGCTTTGCATTGCAGCATTGGTTAGGAGACCAAACAGGCCCCACAGAGCAGCTTGTCTCCTCAGCTTCTGCTCTCTGAAAAATATGTCTTCTCTCCCTCTCTGAGATCCCACACACAAAGTTTACATTCTTTTGCATGCATGACATGGTGCTGATATTCAGGACATTAGCCACACCTTGTGCTCCATTTAACAACCCTCTTACTGCGGCCTGCAGACAATTACACAGCGGGCAGGAAGTAATGCAGCAGTTTCCCTCATCGTATTCAGATCAGTGCTCCTTTTAGTGACAGTAGCTTATTTTTAAGAGAGCATTACTCAATAAAATATATTTTAAACAGTCCAACGGTGGTAAAGATCATTCGGTTGAGTAACTGCAGGAGACTCTGAAAGACCTTTTAGAGTCACAGTCAGCTCAGACAGTAACTGTAATATGACTCACTGAAAATATCCGTCATCTTTCCACTTTAGCAGGTACAAATGTTATGAGGAGCTTCACGAGGCGTTTCAAACATCATAAATTATACTTTGAGAGAAAAAGGTAGCTTTTCTGAAAGCACATGTAACGATTATTCAACCCAGGGACCAGAGGTCAGACAGTCAGTGGGGCTGAGGTCAGCGACGGCTGATGGAAAAGGAGACTGGGTCAGATGATGTCAGCCTGATGGCTGCATTCTGCAACGCACCACTTCTAAAGTCTGAAAATAGTTCAGTGGGTGGCATTAATGTGGCGGCGGGGGGATTACGCGGCCGTGAGCGGTGTGTAATCTAGGACTTACAGTTTAATTATGTGAGGGTGCCTGAAAAGCTTGAGGTTCTGGATCTCCCGGCGGATCTTTCCCACCACGTCCAAGCTGCGGATCTTCTGCCGGTTCAGGATCTTCACCGCCACTTGGTGCTTGGTCAGCTCATGTTGGCCCACTATGCAACAAGGAGATAACAGAGTGTAAAAAAGGGCGATTTAAAGCGAAGGCACAAGAAAATCTATTTATAGACTAAAGTTTGTATGGTTAACACAGTTTCATAAAAACACCAGCGACTCAGATACAGTTCATAATGTTTCATAAAATGTGATTTGCAAACACTACACATTTAATAGAGCTAAAACACTGAAATTATTGTTTTTGTTTTCAAAGCTGTTATAGCCTTGGTTTATTTACATAGCACACTGAGATCAACAATTGTTTATTTAGACTCATGTTACCATCCACATGCAGAATCAAAGTCCAATGTTTACAATCCTCCAGCAAACACATATTTTCTCTCTTCTATTACTATATACTTTATTTTTTAAATAACATTTAATATCGTTGTTGTTTATATCAGTTTCACTTCTATAAATATTAACAATTGATAGCATGATTATGTTTATAGGGGGTGCTCCTTGCTAGCATGGATATTTGACATCAATAAAGCCGTTATGGCTGATAGCTGGACCACAACACTGGCGTCGCTTAGGAAAACAACCCACAATCCCGCACTGCATCACCTGCCAAAACAAATACAACAAGGCCAACCATTTAACTATCCCAATTCAAATCAATTATTTCAATCTACCCAATACAGATATATTGAAAAAGACTAACCTATATTGGTGTCAATATATCTTAAATGTCATTTAGTGCAGATGTTAAGATAAGCAATGACTTTAATGCAACACTTCTCAGGATCAGGACTAAAAAATTTTTTTTTTCTTCAACCTTTTTCATAAAGATAAGAAAGCAATAGCCGACTGAATGGTGAAACAACACAGCAGTTAAAAACCGTTAGGTGATTCACAGCAGTATTCTGTTTTGTTGGTTGTTCTGGTGACATTTTTAAAGACACAGAGGAACAGGCAGCAGAACAGAAGTAAGTGACTTTAAACTTCACCGACATTTCAACTGGAGCGAACTGACCAAGAAATGGAAGATGTCGGATCAGGAAACATTGGCAGACTGTTAATCTGTAAATCTCCTAATGTGAACATCTACATCCTATAGGCTAAGAGTTTTTTTTTTTTTTTTACAAGAACCACCAAAGTAAATGGAGAATGTCAGTTCTCGGAAAAATCTTGATCTTAAAATCCAATATGGCTGACACACACATACATGAAAACTAGGCAAAATCGCAGTAAAAAAGGATGAGAAATTTACTTTTGATGCTTGCAGCTCAGTAACTATTTTTCTCACTGTACATCTTTGTACTGTTTAAATACAATGGCGTTATTAATTTGCATCGCTAACAGTAGTTGATATACGGAAAACTCTGCAACAACCATTGAATTTGAGGCTCTCGTTTACAATGTTCACTGCACACTAGGACTTACCAACTGATTTAAACCTCTAAAGTTCAAACTTTACCTCCAAATTATCATCCCATTTCCTGCTAGTAAAATAATATAACTAATGATGACAAAGAAACTACAAGTAACTATTTTGAAAATGTTTAAATAATACCTTCTGGAACTTTTTTATAAGCCAAAGTTGAGAATCAGATAGAAATATAAAAGCAACATAAAACCCATTCTCACAGGGCAGCAGCACCATTGCACTAAGCAGTGTTTTTCCTTTCATCGGCTGCAGAAACAGAGGAACCAGAGATGAGTCACTGGAAATTAGAAGACTATAAACAGAGCAGTTAGTTGCTTCGACATGTTACCTTCAGGTTTAAAACGTGTAATGTAAAAAAAAAATTAAAGCACATATAACAACTTAAAAATTCCTCTTGGGTCTAAACTGAGCAAATAATCTCAGTTATTGACCAAATGTACGGCTGGGGGAGTTCTCTGACAAACACTCGACGTCAGTTCATCTGATTTTAACACACTCTCTCTCCAAACATACCTGGAGGCTTAAACATTTCCGCAGCAGTTTGAGAAGGCGACTGAAGTTTGCACTATCCCGCAAACCCAATTTTAATGTTTGCAAAGAGAGATTAACTTTACAGACCTGACAGCGACTTGTGGATCACTGGGTTAGCTCCCAGTGCTACTATTGCTAATTCATGTTAATGTGTCTAAAATTATCCCTAAGTCTTAGTGGCCCCTTTGAATCATTCAGCTGCTCTTATCTGACAGGAAGCGCTTCTCACAAAACTGGTTGAAAGTACAACTTGACAACATATGCGGTACATTTCAGATCTGGCTACAGTTTAGCTAGCTAACAAGCTAAGTTAGCTACAAAGCTAAAAGCCTCCCTCTTTCGCCTGCTTGGACGCACAGATAAAACAGCAGACATACCTTTAACCTTCCCAAACGTCCCGACTCCGAGCGTATCACCAAGAATGTAGTGTCCGATTTTAACTCTGCCCTCGTGTTTTTGTTTATCCGTCGCCATCTTCCCGCAGCGGCCTCTCTGCGGGGTGAGCTCGCTGCAGCCAGACAGGGACCGAACTCTGTGTGCGTCTCTAGAGCGGCTCCGATCCGCTCCCAGACGCACGGAGGAAACAGATCCACCCCGGCTCTCGCATGATTCGTCCGAGCCCGTAGGCGGTGTACGGCGTTGCCTTCAAAACGCTCACTGAACTCCGAAATTTCAGTGTCGTTTTCGAACTAAAAAAATATATATATATACAAATATACATATATTAAGTATTGAAAATATATAAAATAATGACTAAATAAAGGTTAATGTTTAGTAAAAATGATGGGTTGGGTAAACTGATACTTGAAAAACATTTGAAGTTCCAGAAAGAAGTTGCTTTAGGCTTCATTATCGAAAAAATCGACAAGAACTGGGACTAAACTTTTGTCCTAAAAGCATAGCCCACGGATTTCTAACTGTGCATGAGGTTAGATTAATAAAACACTTCTAAAATGACTTTAATACATGTATGTAACCTTTCTTTATCCAGGTAGATCTTGTGTAAATAAAACATATTTTTCAAGACTTAAGGCACACAGACAACTCCAAATAAAAATGTGTATTGGGTGCGTGGAATTACATTACTTGAGAAACTTCCAATTTTGAACCATCTGTTTAATATGGGTGGAGTAGAACCTTTTGCATGTATCTTCATTATAAACTTTAATTTCTGCAATTCACCAGAATTAAACAGCAATAACATTTGTAGTTAGTTCTATACCACTACCACCATGTTTAACAGCTGGTATCGTAAAGTTTAATGCTTTCATCAAATATTTAAATGAGAAAATTTTGCTTCATCCGACAACCAATATTGCAAATGATGTACATTTTCCAACAGAAATGAATATCATTATGTGTTTATTAAAAAATAAACATAAATACAAATGTGTATAGTTACAGAAAACAGTACTTTAATATTGAAGTTTAACCTAACATGTTTGCAATTTCATAAAAACGACTTCAAGCTCATGCAACAACTTACCACAACTTTACAAGCAAAATTAACTTGTGTTAACAGCCTTTTTCGCCTAAAACAGAGCTAAAACATTTAAATACATCCATGTCCCACCGACTAGAAATAAATCTAACAAAACAAGGTATGTATTTCTGTGTTTATTTTACATTCACACTCTATTACCTTTTAACTGATGACAAATTAGCTCACATATCTATCAAAGGTGCTTTTTCAAAACAAAAAGTCCTTGTTTACATAAGTAAACATAAGGCACTTCCACAGCTCTGTCCATAATGGAGCAGAGAAATCTTACTGGAACATATATGTTGATCTATAATTCACTCTGTGCGGACAAAAGATAGACAAACATTTGAAAAAAATGAACCTCAGCCATTAAATCAGTAATCATATTTTATGAGTTTTTTTCTGTCATGTAATATTACACCCAAATCATTTCATTCAATGTTTTTAGTGAGACCAGTATGAACATTTGGAAATGATAATGTAGACAAACATTTTCTGGAACCAGGGTAGATATTTAAATCGGTTTCAACCAAAGTATAAACTTACTATCTAATCAGTAATATTCCCCACATTATGGAGGTAGAAGCCAACATTACCAATGACCCTTAAAGGTGCAGTATTTGTTTTCTTCCTCTCAATTATAGCTACTTTGCAGTTCATAGAAGTTAACAGATTTTAAATTACAGACATTTGTCTTCTGTCACAAAACAAACCAGAAAAAAAAAAAAAAAACATATCCTAAGAATGTTGGAGTATAATGGTTTGGTAATTAAAATCACATGGAAAAAAAGGTTCACAGAACACTTTTTTCTGGTTTATCCCTTTGGTTTTTGGCTGATGAAATGTGACCCAAAAATCAGGAATAAAAAATCAACAAACACAGACAATGAATGAGACTTAAGTTAAGAGTTAAAGCCAATACATATTATACAAGAAGTTAGTTCTTCTGCTTAAAGGCTTCGGCAAAAGAACAAAGTGTGCCAACAAGGACATGTCATACTTCAGAAACCCTCAGGAGGCCCTTATTAGTGTTCTCCCACTT
>JAUZNJ010090523.1:0-18439 GCA_034780135.1 Jordanella pulchra | reverse complement strand
AAAGAACAAAGTGTGCCAACAAGGACATGTCATACTTCAGAAACCCTCAGGAGGCCCTTATTAGTGTTCTCCCACTTCATATTTCTCAGACGCAATGTAAAAAAAGCTCTGTCCAGGATTATATGGAAGACTAGTTCCAAGAACAGAATAACATATAGTTTTTTATATCTATAAGAGAACAAATTTCTCTGTTCTTGAAGAAAATAAACAGCCTTTGACAGGTTGCCTATCTATTTAGTGATTAAAAAAATAAAAAAATAAAGGTACTGGAACACTTCAACTGAATATGTTTGTAACCTTCTGGACTGATTTCTATGCAAACATTGAACATCCCATTTTCAGTTTGAAAAATACTACTGGAATTTATTCTCCATGCAAATATTCTCATTTAAATTCTGTCACACTTGAAGGTAATGTTATGAGAATCACAATGGTAATTGTGTTAATATTGTGTTAAAGTTCAGTTCAGTTTCTTTATATTAAAACCAATTTAAAGAAAATAACATCTCAAGATAATTTACAACATAAACAAATTCAAGTTATAAGTAGAAAAGTTAAATCAGGTTCAATCAGACAGATGCAATTATGATTGCATTTTAATTTAAACACACTTATAAGGCAGTTCAATCAAATTTAGTCTTTGACGTCGATCTACTAAATGTTGCATATCTAAAGAAGCCCATCTGATAGTACAAAACTATTGGCTTTGCATCAAATCTACTAAGAATGACAGGCCTGAGTGCGCCATCTATAGGTGGAGAAAAGAAGGTCACTACCTGCATCACTTAGAAAGCCGTTGAACCTCAAGAGAAAGACAGAAAATGATAAAAAGAACATAAACTAAACGTTAGGAATAAGTGTATAAAATTTATAACAGTACAATAGAAGGAAGATGGTCGATCTCGTCTAGCAGTTCAAGCCTAGAGCAACACAACTATAGAGATAATCAGGGTAAACCAAAGCCTCTCTGTTAACTATATCAAAATAGAAAGTCTTTTGGCTCTTTGCTAAATTAGACAGGGTGTTTAATAAAAGACATATATCAGTAAGAAGGGAGTTTTAAAATGCTTTAATGGATTTTAATATGAATCCAGAGCTGAGAGATTTAGAAATGGAGGAATATTTTTTCCTCTTTGTTTTGTTAAACTTTTTAAAAAGTAGTTGGTTATCAAAGGGAAAAGATCCTTAAATCATGTGGTTGGGATGAGGTCCAGTAGCATTTTCATATGATACAATAAAAAAAGAGAACAAAGATGCAGCCTATGCCTAATATAAGAAGTAAGATGACTTTAATTAGTGATTATATCAGTGGACAGAGCAATTTCGAAATCTATGGCATCACATATGTAAATTCCACACAGACATGCGTCATTAAACATCGAAGCTGCAAACACATCAGTTCCACCTGATCATCAGCTCAGATCAGTTAAAGATCATGTAAACGCCTAGAACCGCTGTTTGTTATTTCAGTGCAAACATCACACTTTAAAATCCTTTAAAAGCAAAAACTGACAGAGCTGTTAAATCATCTGATGTTTTCATGTGAACTTCTGGACATACTTCAACTTTTTGTTTTGTTTTTTAAATAGTCAGTGAGTAGAGTAGAGAAATCCAACCGTTTCATTTCAGTCTCAACATAAGTTTATCAATTAGGCTACATCTTTTCCATAACCTTAGATTGCACCTGCTTTTCTAGTTTGTATATCTACATTACATTTTACTTTTTGCACTCATAACTGACCTCATAGTTGATCTCATCACTTCCTTTACTGTTAAATTGGTGCATTATATTATATCCAACATACTTATTCAACTTAGGTTGTCTGACAGACATGTGATCACTATTTAAGTTGAACAGAACAAATGCAAAAAAACACAAAAACCCTGCAAATTGTTAGAATAGGAATGCAGAGTCGCTCTTTTCATTCTCACTGGGATGTAGGAAATGTAACAGTGATTTATTAGTAGATTGACTAAATGTAGCTCAAGATAAAAGAAGCAGCTTGGTTCTCCAGAGCCATAAAGGCAGGCAGCCAAGTTTTAAATTGAAACTGAAGGTGAACTGAAAGCCTGAGAAGGCAGACAACAGGAATTATGAGTTCTGTTTTGTACTGCTCAGCATCCTTGTAGTCACATTTTAAACTCCCTGCAGGTGAATTACTGGAATCGATGCATCTAAATGTGTAATAATTTAGAATGTAATAAACAGAGATGTAATTAAAGTATAAATCATTCGTTGAACATCATAGGAGGGGAGATAATTCATCGACTTCAGGGGGTCATGATCTGATCACACACCCCTCAGAAATGGAACAGTAGAGATGTGCAGGGTCCCGCAAATGTATTCTTTTATTTTTTTATTTAACCAGGTGAAACCCATTTGAGATCTGGATCTCTTCTTTTGCTGTATATTGCAAACTTCTGTCCAGAAGTCTGCAATATACAGCAACATGGTTAAAGAAAAACAAGCTAATTATTAAATATACACAAGTGTAAAGCAATATAAAACAACTTAAAAACAATGACTCAGTTTAATAGAGTCTTGTTCTTTCGTTTTTAAGAACTGCTCGAAATAAGTCCAATGAGATCAGTTCTGATATCTTGAGCTCAGACTGGAGCCGATTCCAGGCTGAACGAGCCATAACACTGAATGCTTGCTTCTCCTTTTCAGTTCGAAACATGGGAAACTTGCAGAAGAAAAATGTTAATTGAACGTTAAGAATAGGAATTAACAGATCTGTGTAAAAGAGAACATAAGCGTGTTGTATGTAAATGTATCTATATCCATTGAAAGTGTTTCTCTGTTACACTTTGGGGAGGATGTTAACAACTTGATCTTGAGTTTGTGTTTTAAAATATCTATCTGACACTAATTTCTAAAAACACTTAGGGCTTCACAGAACAGCTGAATTTATTCTAAGGTTAAAACACAGTTGGGGGTTGTTGTATTTACTAAATGATCTTTGAAAACAACAGGCTGGACTAGAGAATATATCCATATGTACGGAACAATTCTAGTTAATATTGAAAAAAAATAATTAAAACCAATTAGGATTTTCCTGTTTTTTTAATTTATAATGATGCTTGTTTTGATGGGAAGTCATATCAACCCTTCTGAAGTAGCCCAGCCAAAGTTTAAACCTGTTAGAGAATTAATGGAGGGAGCTAAATATTAGGGTGATGGTAAGGAGGCCTTTTAAACTTAAAGACTTGGAACTCATCACTGAAGATAAATGGTGCAAATACTGAAACATTTACAAAGATGGACAGCAAATCTGATGTTTTTATTGCCAATAACCATCTTCTAATCAACTATTTAGAAAGTTAATAACCAAATTGATCACATTAATAAAATAAAATAAATGTTAATTAGATGTTAATTAAAATACTAGTAATTAATATAACAGATTTTATAGAGGTTCTGCTTGTTTCCTAATAGCCATAAACCTCAACTCAATAAAAGCAATTTTATCTGGGAGTTTTATTCGGTTAGGGCAGACTAACTACTTTTTTTTTTTAATTTATGCATTATTATGGTCGCCTCCCAATTTTCTAGCAGCAATAAGCACATGGCCTTATGTCAGGGAGATCTCAGAGTTTAATTTATGTGAGAAGTTTGCTGTGTTAATTCAGCCGTCTTGCGTGTTAACTTGGCCCTAAATGCTGCATTTGCTGTGAAGATCAGTGAGATTTATTTCAGGGTCTCCATTGATTTTTTTAAGGTATTACGGAGTTAATGAATTGCTGGCTGTGACAGCTAGTATTTCAATTGCCATATTTCTGTGCAAATAACAATTCTAAAGCGTAATTGAGTGAGTTGACTTTTTGTTGAACTCACCTCTGCGACATAGATTGTTTTTAGAGTTTACAAAAACAGATCCAAACAGAGCGAAAGCAAACACAAAACAATTGCTTTTACGTCGAATGTCCAGTAGAGGGCAATGTTCATGCATGGTTGGCAGAAATGAGATCTAGATTTATTGGTCTTATTCATTATTAGCGTATTTTCATTATTTTAGAAACAGAAAGCTATAATAGTCATCCATAAAGAGAGATAAGGTGCATATGTGATGTTTATAAAATAACAACTGATAAACCATTTTAAACAAATGAAACTTGAACTTGCCAAAAATCTTTTAAATAAAGAAGACAATGAAAGAAGAAAAGCTCAATATATACTACTAGCATACTTCAAAACATGAAACACAAATTTTCAGTTGGAGTCAGACATTGGCCTTAAGGTAATAGCAATTTATAGGATTGTTTTTTTCTGCGTCTTTGTACTTCCTTGTCCGCACTGGCTCCATAAGCTGACAGTTTATTACATGCAACAGTGGTTATCATTTTAATTACAGGGGTGCTTAATATAATCCCACTAGGCCTGCCTGTTAGCAGCCTTGTTAGAGTCCTGCTTATTATCCTCCATGCTGTTCCACACCCCAGCAACTGTTCTCCTAAACATCCCTTACATGTTATCCACAATATAGAGAATACTGAAGCCAATTTAAAGGGATATTCACAGGTGGTGATGTTTACAAGAAGACATTTATTGCTTAATCACTCACACACACAGAATGAAACTGCATGAAAAAAATAAAAATATAACACTGAATCAAGTTAGAGGGAGCCGATATACACTTTTTTTGTAGAATGATGAAAAATGCAGTTGGTCAGCTTGACATTTTGCTGAAATTGGTTTGGTTTGACATACTTCTTGGTGCCAAACTGCCAAATATGAGTGGAGGTACACTTTAATCACAAAACAATTCGATAGCCGTCAGGGTTTACAAATCGGAAGATTTAAGGAGTATTTCACATCTTTTGGTGCCATAGTTTATTAAAGTGAAGCTGTGTGCTCAGTTTCTTGAAGACTCAGTTCTTATCTGGAGCTTAATAATGTCAGAAACATTTTTTAAAAGCAAAAAAAAAAGTAAATAAAAGGAATTAATTACAATGAAACCACCAAAATCCCGAGCAGGTTTAGAAAAGGCCATATTTTTCTTCGGCACCCCTTTTAAAGGTTAATGCCATTTTCAGAAGAGAGCGTCCTGTTGCGAATCGGTCAAACATCAGATTTCAAAAACAAAACCTGTACTAAATGGAGGGCTCTGTTTATTTGCAATTGAAAACAAACAAAAAAGAAATTCCTCAAAAATTTAGAATTGGAAAATCGAAGCGAACCAATCCACAACGAATTCAATTCCAAAACAGCAGTTTTGCACATAAAGATTGACAAGGGTTGTAAGAATTAGCATTTTTGTTTTGCACTTTTGGCATTTATATTTCAGCAAACCTGAGGCCCACAGGAGAAGGACATGCCAGTGACTGGGCGCTCAGCATAGCAGCACCAATATCTGTGTGGAGAAAGTTGTGAAGAGCAGTGTGACGTAAATAACGTGTAAAATAGTTTACATAGTAGAAGCTAGAAACAAAACAAAATCTACATCTTACTGCTGCTCCACACAACCCCACTTAAGAAAAAAAAAACACACACCAAGCCTGCCATTCACATGTCCTGAAATGAGTTTGAGGGCAGAGCTTCATAGCTGCAATAATCAATGAAAGAACTGAACAGGCCTGTGAAAGAACCACCTTTGATTCCTTTGGTGTCGGCAAAACAATTCATAAACCTAACATTAATATATGGGACGCTTCTGGAAGACTGAAAACACCTTGCAATGTGCTAAAGTACCAAATATGGTGGGACGAAAAAAAAAAAAAAAAGGGCAGAACAGAGGCACAAATTACAGAAATCATTTTACAACAAAGAAAAATCAAGGACAGACTTAATGCTTACAGTCAAATATAAAACATTTATTAAGCAAAAAAAAAAAAAAAATCTCATTCACTTAAGAATACAAAGCAATAGCAAAACATACTTAAAAGTTCACGTATTAACACCATCTCACCTAAAACCAAAGATAAATTCATGATTTTCTGGAATTACCAAGCTAAAAGTGGTTTTACGTGAATGCATGTGTGCTTTTCTTCCTTTCTGAAACGGCTTAAGCCTTACAGTATCTGCAAGTTGAGGCACTTGGAAAAGGTGTGATTGTACTTTATTTAGCATTTCATGTGCATTTGTTCTGCTTTGTGTGCCTGTATGTGAAACTGCATCCAGAAAGAGCAGCCTTAACCTAACCCACTTGAAACTGGGTCAAACGGGCTGGGCCTTCAAGCCACGTGTTGAAACCCAAACTCTTCCAGTTAGTGTAATCTCTCAACAACTGTGAGTGATTTTGTTTTAATAAAGCAGGTCCCAGCAGCCTAGGTCTGATGATCACGATGAAATAAACTGGGTCTCTATTCTCTGGCAACAGCACAGAAGCAGCATGCAGAAAAAAAAAAAGACCTGCCTGACGGAGCTGAGGTCCATGCGGGACTCGTGAGGAAGGTGGAGAAAATGTGTCAGAAAAAAAACCACCAAACTGCTTTTGTTCAAGGATTTTCCAGAAGTCACCAAGTCTTGCATCATTAAGCTGGAGTTTTGTTTTCCAGGTTAAAGGAAAGAAAGGACGGAGATACGACTTTTATAGAAATATGAGTGTTCCCTTAAAATACAACCACACAATGCTTAGTAAAAAAAACAATTAACTTATAAGTTGGATTACACGTACAACTATCACTGCTACATTTGATTTAAAGGGGGAAAAAAAACATGAATATTCACAGTCAAACTTCTTTTAGTGAGTTGAAGGCTCAGTCTTCCAGATGACAGAAACCTTGCACACACCACTTGTTCACAAAACATCATCTTTGATCCCTGGTTCCACAATAAAACAATATTCCACGCAGCCACAAATGGTCCCTCTGCTCCACAGTCTGGAGACTGACATGGAGGTTTAAGGCAGGCTGGTGATGTCCCGTTTTGGTGGGGGTCCATCTGGCTTGCAGGGGCTGCTGTTAGCTTTATCTTCAAAAAGTAAAACTCTGGAAAGAGAGCAGAGAAAAGAAAACCAGAAAATGTATGAAAAAAAAAGTAAAAAATAAAATTGCATCATTTTAAATCTTAATTTTAGATGCATTAGAAATGACAAGACTCGTGGAAACAGAAATTGTAGTATAAAAACATTCATGATAATGTTCTATTTGAAGAATCCAGAATCAAAGCAGCAGCTTAATACTGATACAGGATCATTTAGCAAACAAAAACTAAGATTCACTATAAATGAATTAGGTTTGTATTCATACTGGTTCTTTTTCCTCATTTAAATAGAATAGTCTGTGCCCACATCACCACAGTCCAAGCAAAACGGTGTTAAAAGTACAGCATCATAGCAGGATCTTTTATGCTAACACTCCATCCTTGCTTAAATAATCTGGTATGCTTTAGGTCACAGAAATGCCTCCGGGTTACTTTCCCGGAGGATCATAAGGCGAGCAGGTCAGATGCTGCTGCAGCAAAGTATCTCCTAACCACGGTACTTCCTCCTCCATGTTTTGCAGCTGGTAAGACGCTGTTAACTGCACTGCTGTATCTACTAAATACGATCATTTAAACTTGGACTCATCTTTCCAAAGAACATTTGACTATGTTCACCCTGGAAAACTTTAGTCTGGCCTTTGTGTTTGTCTTAGAAGGCAACGACTTGCTCTGGGGAAAGTTAAACTTGCACTGGATGACTGGAACTGTACAAGCTGTTGGGGTCCTGTGATCTTTTAGGTTTTTTGGAGACTATATTTTCAGAGTTTAGTGCTCTGCTTTCAGGGCAAATCTGGTCTGGAATTCAGACCTGAACATGTTGGCAGTTACTTTGAACATCTTTTTACTTGTAGACCATTTTCTACAAAAAGGAATAGCTGATTTCATTTTCCTTTTGAGACCATTTTTAATCCTTGACCAAACTCCCAAGCTGCTACTGCCTTCTTTTGATCTTCCAGCAGGGTTCACTCTCAGCAACACAGCAAATTAAACGCGCAGAGGTTTAAAAAAAGGCAAACCTCCCTTTAAAATGCTGAATATGTTCTAATCAGGTGCACCTCTTATGATATAACTACGTGCATTTAGCAGTTTGATTGTGAATAAATGGAGGGTTATCGTAATTGAAATTTAAACATTTTAATTACAAAATATATTTTTTAAAAAAACAACAAATTATGAAATGTGTATTTTTCTCATTTTTTAGTGTTTTTCCTACCATTTACGTTTTTAGTGTTTTTAACATAAAAAGGGAAACCCTAGAAAAACAGCAAGCTATTTAAAGTGAACGCTTGTCTTTAATTTACTATTTTGGGAAACCCTGAAAATCCCTACTAATCCCATAAGGTCTAATGATCCCAGAGAGTAAAGCGACACGACTTTCACTTCTATCTGGATTTTCCTTCTCCCTCTAACTCTTACTGATAACATCTTAGCTCTCCAGCACAACACGATGCCAAAACAGTTACTCAAACATGCCAAGGCATCCAAACAATCAAAAACATAAAAAAAAGACAACAAAAAAATAGACAAAAAACAACAACTACATCAAACGCAGGATTACCAAACTACAGCACCAGTGTCCTTTACCCTAATGCTAACTGAGCCATATCGTTTAGTCTGCCCTCAATTGTTTTCCTCTAATGGAAACTAAATCAATTACTGTTCAGCCAAATGGTCCAAAAAAAAAATAAAACACCTATTATTTTGTACCCTCAGCTCCCCCCCACTTCCTCCTATTAAGATTAAAACAACATGACCAAAGGAAAGCTTTGAAATCCATGCCTCTTATCTGCAGCTCCAAAATACCTTGCATTAAAAATGACCCCACGCTGAATGTAAAACAGTGGTGCAGGATTTTTCTGTTAAATTGATCCTCCTTCAGCACAGATTTCATCTTCTATTAACTCTGGTTCCAACAGCAGAAATGTTTTCACTAGTTTACTGCACAAATAAACAGGATTTCTGGAAAGCAGAGCTCATCTTACTAGAATGAAAATAAGAGGAAAACAGAAGCAGGAGGAAATGAGATTTTTTATAAATAGCATGCTGGTGGATTATAGGGTAAGCTAAAAAAATAAAAAAGAAAAAACAAACATTTGAAGACAAAGTAGGAAAATGTATGCATTCTGATGGATGTTTTTGGGATTATGAGATTATCCTGAGGGCCAGTCAGCTTACTGACATTCAGCAGCCATTTTGGCAAAGCTGGAGCACCCAGCCTCTGTGCAAGGCTTAAGCCAGATATAATAACCCATTTTAAAACCAACCAACAAGACAAGAAGAAAAAAAAGATCTAATGAGTTTTCCCCCCCTCAGCATTTATGCGATGGTCAGTGCTTAACCAGCATGGACTCACTTACATAAGCTCCTAATCACAGCTAAAGCTAAGGGTGTTGACAATGGATAGGCTTTCCAAATGGGTTTTGTTGCTATAGTTACTAATAGGAAGTGGGTAGTGACATCATAGCTCGATACCCCCACCCGCTGCAGATGGATGAGGCAGGTAATGGTCAGACATGGCAGCCGTTCATCAGTAGGTTATTCACAGCCTGCAAAAAAAAAATAAAGCTCAAACAGCTGATCCATGCGTTTACTTACAGCTTGAGGACAGCCGAGCGTTTGCCCAGCATCATCTTGACAAAGTCCCTGTAGTTGATGGTGTTGCTGCTGCCGCCGGTCACTTCAACAATCATCTTTTTCAGTTCTAAATGAGTCTTCGGCACCCCCAGCTTCTCCATCATTCGTTTCAGCCCCATCATATCTGAGTTTGGGCGAAAGAAATGAGGACATCCGATTCATCAGCTTTTTTTTTTTTTTTTTTTTTTTTTTTTTTTTTTTTTTTTTTTTTTTTTTTTTTTTTAAACCAGGAATGGAAATGTTGACAAAATGACTATACTGGGCCTGAAATGCTCTTTAAGGATTAAACCAGCGCATTCTACTACCCCTACGGTTCCCTATTGGAAATGAAATAAGAGGAAACAGAAAAACAACCGTCTTTTTGTTGTGCAGCTAATGTAGCGGTGGCTTTTATCATTATCTTTAAATAAAAAAAAATAAATAAATACTGAATGCTCGGGGGAACCAATTTCTTAATGAAGTCCACCCTTTCTTGCTCAGTGTTATAATATGAGAGATGACGGCACCTCTTTCCACACTAATGTAACCACTGGAAATATGTTTCTAGTATTCTGTGTAAAGAAAAGTAGAAATAGTTTTGACAGGCAACGAGTGCAACAGGTAGAGGAGGGTTGTTGCTGCATAAGGCCAAAGAAAACTTGAACATAATACAAATGAATGTAAACCAAAGCTATCATTAATAATCCTTTATGTTATTACCATTATTCTGCCAAGCTGCATGTGGCAGTGAAAGCGTGTTTATTAGAGTGTGATGTCATTGCAGGGGTTGATGCCTGTGCAGTTAAGCTTACTTAATCTCACACTACACTCTGGAGGATTGAAACTGAAACAAACTGAAAACACTTTATACTGATGCCAGAGATTAATTAGCAAATACTCTCAGGGCTCCTTTAAGTGGTTTGTATATAAAAGGAAAAAATAAAGTGGGGTTGATGTAGAGCAGAGACGCTCCAATGAGTTCAGCTGCCGATCCCTACTGATACCAATCACCCATGAGAGCTGATCTCATAGATTGGCTTTTATTTTTTTTTTTGAAGATTTTGGTATAAATGCTACTATTGGTTATGTGATCTGGCAAAACTGAACAATAAAAGTCGCCTAATTTGGACCAAACCTTGCAAGCACTTTGCAGCAAGTATTCAGTCAAAAGGACGAATGAAAAACCTGCTAAAGGGTTTAATTTAACATAACAGACAAAAAAACTGTTCTAAATATAGAAGGTCTTTTAAATATAAATAATGTTGGGCAAAAAGAAACATCAAAAAGTCAAATGCAGGTTTAAATAAACAGTCATAAGTTGCTACATTTAAAGCTGCCTAAGAGCCTGGATGATGTTTTGTTGATCTTTATTTTCGCTTATTTGCATCTTGCTTGTCGATTTTAATTTTACTGTTGTTCTACATTGTATGTACAGCACTTTAATGAGCTTTGTTATTTTAAAAGTGCTTTATAAATAAAGGGGTGTGTTAGCAAACTGCAAAAGTTTTAACACATACATTAAAACTTATAAAATCAAATCATAAATTAAATCATATCCTGTCAAGTGCTTGTTTTTTTTAAAATGTCAGAAGTTCCATGTGACAGAATTTGCTGCACACTGTGAAGGAAACAGTTGTACATAAATCCCAAATAACTTTGCAGAAATAATATAAATAATGAATCTGCATGCAAACTGAAACCCATTCTTTCCTTCTGTGTGCCTACAAACCCATTTTAAGCTCATTACTGCCACCTAAGGAGCTGGAGTAAGAAATTTAGTATCTTACTCTTGTTAAATGCAAAATGACCAAAATTGAGTCCATCAGTAATTTGAAAATTGTGTTTTGTTAAATTACCATTACATTTCAAAAGCAATCAATTGTCTCAATATGTATTAAGTGTTTCAATCAAGTAATAAATACACATTGCAGTGAACGGTATAACTACAGCAGGTCCTTTCACAATCAGCTCCCTTCCCATAACAGACTGTTGCATTAGAGGAGTTCAAAAGCTCAGTACGCATTACGTATTACTAACCAGAGTAAAGAGTCTAATCCTAAGCTAAGCACCGAAAGGCATTTAGTTATACATCCTAAAGTTATTTGAGATAAAAAAAAAAAAAGAAAAAACATGCGGAGAGCAACACATTCTTTATGTCATTGTAGAAAAGGCAGCTAACAACTGGGAGACCCCGTATGCCACCTCAGCTGGGCTGCATGGCAGCTGCAAGCAACAGTCATCCTCGGCCAAATCTGGGTTTAATGCAGCTATAAACCAGACGAGGCAGAACGAACTCGAAATTAAAATAAGGATTTCAGCACCTGCAGACAGGCGGTACGTCAAGCGTCCAACACCTGTTCACCTCACATCTTCTGTGGGTCGAATTAAGGAGTCTCACTTTACACGGAGGACACAACCGTGACACATGAGCCTGTCTGAGGCCAGACAATACACAGAGTGTTGTATTAATTACTGCTCCTTCCTGTCAACACCGCACTTTGGGAGGGCAGCACGTGTTTTACTGCTGGTTATTACTCACCAATCTCTCCTTCATCGTTCAGGTCAAACTCAGCATATTTATCTGAAAAACAAACACAGAGGAGGATTATTGCATACAGGGAGAGCTCGAGCCCACCTCACATCCTGCAGCACAAACAACAATAACTCGGCTGGCATTTGACTTGTCAGCACAACACTTGACACACGCTGTCCACGGGTCAGTCTTAGACTCTGCTGACAGTGGAGAAGATTGGGAAGCTGAAAATGGAAGAGTAGGAAGAATATATCACCAATCTTTGAAGCTCAGTTTCCTTATACCACACCGGCCCAAAACATCTCTATCCAACTTATAGATGTGCTCCAACTAAGCTGTAGAAAATGCATTTTATTGGTGAAATGAAACACATTTAACAATTCAATTAGATTATTTTTAGCAATTCAGTCCTAAGAAAATTTTTAGGCATACATAATCCAAAGATACATAGTGCCCAACTGTGGGAGGAAGCTGGAGTACCCTGAGAGAATCCACACATGCAGGAGGAGACGATACCAACAGCATGAAGGAAGACACTGATTGGGATTAAACTCGACATTGTCTTGTATTAAGTAATAGTGCCAACTGGCCGAAAATCTCTTTCAATAGATGTCATCATATATTTACAGGAGGTAAATGGGAGATTCATAGGAATCCTTTTGGTTTACAAGTAAATTTTAAAATGCAAATTTTTTTCTGTTAAAAATTCTTTGGATTTAATTTGCATATTTTAACCAAACTTGTGATACATTAAAAACCACATTTACCACTGAAGGGACTCTTTCCAGAGACCAGCAAACAGATAGTTCTGTGTTTCTTCCTCAACTTCCCTCCTTCCTCCTCTCTAGAAGACCCCTTTGGTCAGATTACTCCTGCTATTTCTGTCCCACAATGGTTGCTTTGTGTGTGTTGGAGGAGAGAGAGGGGTTGCTGTGTTAACTGTGTGAATCGTTGGGGAGAGGGACGGGACAATGCTCACCCTGTTCATAAACCCTCAGAAGGGGGCCTCCACGCACACATGCATGACTTTTTGAGAGGACCACTTGTTGCAGTCCAGCCTGTTGATCATCTGCTGCCTCAGAGGAGAGCTCGAACGTTAAAAACTTTCAGCTGTTGTTCCTTTCCAGATTCCTTCAGCAACTATTTGGACAAAACGACTAACTTGAAACAATGATTTTAGTTTCTCCTCGCTTGAAACCTTTGTGTAACAGGAACTTTTTGTTGTTTGTTGGCGAGTTTACGCCCCGCCATTTTTCTAACTGCTATCTGAAGCAGCTCTATACGTTAGTGAGGCTTGCTGATAAAATAGCTGAAGCGGATGATAACGCCACGGATCATCTCTGCCATGTTGGCCTTCTGGTGAAGAATGTTTCCCATGCCTTCAAAAGAATGGCAGACAATCATCCCCGAACCAGAGGGAGCTTCAATAATGGCATCTTTTCATCAAAAACATACTTTGAATTCCAATCCTTATTTTCCTGAGATATTTTGGACTGGTTAACAGAAAATGTTCTTTGCACTCAATGTAACTTTATGAAAACGAGCCCAATGACTGTTTTCAGAGAAAAAATAAAAAGGAATAGTTGAAAGATGGATTAATGCGAAGTACATTCAATAAATGTATTCTAAAGTTAGCGATGTCTGAAGGTCTATTCAGTACCTTTCCATTGCTTCAACCATTAGTCTTTACTACAGAGCTTCAACCCAAACCTTTTCAATGTGTAGGCTTGGAAACTTATATCCTCCTCAGACATAATGTCACCAACATACAAAAGCACTCTTAGGAACCCTACCCAAAAGATTCACCTCAACCCTGCCTTCACTTGATTCAACCTTTAAAGAGGCATGCGACCGAAACCACTCTAATGAGTAAATTAACGACCCATCAGAGCCACCTTTTGTTTCTTCTCTCCCCCTTCCCTAATTTTTGGTCACACCTACAGTATATTTATCTCTGTTTTCTCCTGCATCCGTCAGAACTGAAGAAGCCTCTTGGATGAGAGGTGAAACGTCTTCTAGAAAACTACACGTCCAGTTGCCTAAACTGAACTTTCCAAGCTTAACCGCGACCCTGATGACTGAGAACCGTCACAGATATACTTTTTAACGTGTAAACATAATATTAAGCAGGTGGCTAGTGATGCTTCAGTTTTTTTATTAGCTTTGGTGTTGAGATATCTGGCTGTGTTTGCATGGAGTCATCCTCACAGGACAAAAAAAAAAAAAAAAAAAAAAGGCCTAAAAACATGTGTGCATCTTCCTGTAGATGAGAGTGGTGTCCTGTTACTGCATGCGTCCTGCATCCTGAATACTGTTACTCCTCTTTAGAATTATTATATGAATAAGTTATAATTTAATGCCATAATGATCTTTTTTTGGTTTCATACCAGAAAAAATATAAATTCTAAGAAATAATAATAAAAAAACATTTATGCTTTAAGATGAAAGTATAGAAAGAATATTGGAAAGTTGAACTGATGGCTAATAACTGACAGGTTGCTTAGTTTTGGGTTATGGGGATAAAGGGAAAATATATATATAAAACAGCAACCTCTAAGGACTTGGGTGGCGTTTATATAGTGCTGCTCCATTTCCTCCAGCAGGACGACACTCTAAGTAGGACACCAGCATATTTCCCACTTCCAGAACTTAAATGCCCATATGGCACTATGTCCTGGAGATTACAACTAGAGCTTACAATGGGCAAAAAGAAAGGAAACAAACAAGCAAAAAAGAAACCCCAAAAACTTCAAAACATCAGATGCATAAATATGTAGGAGAGGGCTGGGATGCTGCTTGCAAATTGTGCAACACTTTTCTTGTAATTAGCTAGCAATAATGTTTTCCATCTTCCCAGAAGCTCAGAGTTTGCTCAGCTAAGTTCTGAATATTGAAACAACCAGCGCAGAAACGCCCCAACACATTCCTCTAGGGCCACTGAGGACTTGGCCCTGGAAATCCTTTTTGGAAATCACAGCAGGCCATCTTTCCCACAGAGAAAAGCAGAAATGCTCATGACCAAAGGGGGCCAGTGCAGACTGTGCAGTCTGCCAACAAGTAAACAGCAGCTGGAGGTGGAAAGGAAAAAAAAAAAAAAAGCACAAGAAACAACCTAACTGATGGACACTGGAGCAGCAGATAGGACTGGATTTACTTACTTTTTAAGCTTTCCAGTTTCTCTGCCAGGCCTTCTTCATCCCTGTATTTCTGGTCTTCCAGGTATTCCTGTGAAGGATGAAAAGAGGTGATACAACCGAATGTGATCAGGACAAAAAAAATAAATTAAGGTTCAACATACAAAACCTCATTTTGTATGTTGGGATGAAACTGAAACTCTTTAATACTGTTTTGACAACTTTCTTAAAGATGCATTACACAACTTGCTAATTGCATTGATCTAATTATACGTTATGGTTCTCTTATCTGCGGCTTGTCACCATTTAATTACTGGGGAGTATTAAGTATTAAGAGCACGGAGGAGCGGGAGTGCCTGGGGGGAGCTATTCTAATGAAATCATAATGGTGCTATGTGCTGTGAGGGAGTTATCCACCATTTTCAAAGACAGAGCAGGGTTTTGACCTCTGTGTGATGGGGAAGCTTGCAATCAAAGAGGATAACCATCACAACTGGATATGCATCACTATGAGCCTGACTCAGCTGACTGCAGCCTCCCCACAGGAATGTCCCCTAACAGGCACACACATCCGAACATCACGCCGTGAAATCTCCTGCTGCAGGTGAATCCAAAAATATCTACCTGAAGATTCTCAGAGGATTGTGAGGGTGTTGCATGCAAAGGCCAAAAGGTTAGAGTGGTAATAAAAATCTGATATGTATATATTTTATTGGTTGTGGCTTTGTTCAAGGGCATTATAAATCACCATACAGGTTCTATTTTAATAAAAAATAGCATACAGAAAAGGATTGTTTTTGTTACTCGAAACACTTGAGAATCGTTTTCAGCCGCTAGAATCACTGAGCTGCTCTCTTTCTGTTAAGCAGTGGGAGCTGAACTTATAAGTTTCACCAACAACAACAAAAAAAAAAAAAACAGAAAAAGAAACACTTAAGAGGATCCTCTGTTTCTTCACAGATAAATTGGGGGGAAAAAAATGCAGTGTAGAGCAATCCCAGCACAAGAACACATCAACTTTGAAGCAGAATGCAGCCGATTGGAAGTGTCCTAAAAATACACGCAGCTGATTTTAGTTTGTAACAATTTAATTTACGATAATATCAACATAAAAAAAAAAAACATAACCTGTGGTTTATTTAAATTCCGCATCAATACAGCCATTAATGGACACTTGAATTATTAAGACTAGAGTACAAACCAGACACGTCTGCGAGAGGTTTAAAGTAAGGCGAGGTTATAAAACAATAAACCCAGTCCCAGTATTTGAACATTTTACAGAGAGCTGTGAATCTAGTCAAACATTAAAAAGCACAGCGCAACTGAAAGCTTCCCAAAACATGACAGGCCCACGTAAACTAACAGGCCAGACAAGGAGAGGGTGAATCAAGGAAGAGCCCTAATTGGTGACCTGGTAACTCAGAGATCTGTAGCTCAGGTGAGATCAGCTGTTAGAATGACTGTTAGTCAAGAACCTCATAAGTTTGGGATTTAAAGAAGAATAGTTGTATTAGAAAAACCTGGTAAGAATATGTGGGATGATGGGTGCATCTAAATACATGTTTGGAAACAACAGATTTAACTTTTCACCAGTTAAACAAGGAATTTAAAGATAGAGCCAGAAAGGTTTAAATCTTACTCGTGTGTTTGAATGGTCCAAGGCAACATCCAACCCTAAATCCAACTGTAAATCTATAGAGAATTTTTTTTAAAATCGTTGCAAACAGAACTCCTCAGCCATTCATTTAAGATTGAGTCATTTTCCAAAGAAAAATGGAGGAAAAATTGCATTATTTAGAACTAACTAAAAACACAAAACTTTTACAGCATGAAAAATGTGCAATTGGTAAAAATAACTGTGCAAGGCCCTGTGAATGATATAATATTTTGTCTTTCTGTTACTCCTTTGCAGTGAAGCAGATGCTGAACAAAAATGTATTGATTCACAGGGATCTGCTTATGATTAGAGCTACAGTGAAGGAACCATGAGCAACAGACCAGAACATGTTATCTTTAGATAACAGGAGCAAGGAGTGCCATGCATTAAAATGTAACAAGCTTCAGCGACCTGCTTTCCATGCTGCTGTTCCAGCAGTGATCTGATAACAGGACACAGACCAGAGCATATAAAGGAGGGAAGCGCAGGTTACAGACAGATCTAGTGAATCTGGTTGGATAGTTGATGAGAAGAGGCCCCGATCCCAAACAAAGAGCCGACTCGGACACCTGTTCTGACCTAAAGGGAAGGAGGGAGGAGGCAGAGCAGCTACAACAGATCGATGTGATCGATTCAGAGGGAACAGTCCCCAAAGACAATCATTTGCGAAGGTATGCGGCCATTCAACAAGTGCCAAGAGACAATAAGGTGCGATATATCAGTAAAATGAATCGCTAGATATATATCAACCGCCTCAGCTACACAGAGGAGTCTGTGCTGCCCTGAATCCTCAGTGAGCACGTTCAAAAACAAGGCCAATGCCAAGTCAAGTGTACACGACCTCATTAACTCAGAGGCACGCAGGAATGCCTCACACTTACCTTGTTTATTTCCTCCAGTTTCTGCCTCTGCTGCTCCTTCAGCAGACCGAAAGCTTTCCCACCTAAACACAAAAGGTTAAGGTTATTCCTGCGATAAACAAAGTGATGCCGCCTCTAGCTAGTCTTGGATTGGAGCCAGTCGGCCTCCGACGCTCTATTGTAAAGACTCAAAGCTTTAGCTAACGGCAGACACAGACACCCCAGCCACACTGGATAGAATAAAAAAAAAAAATCAATGCGTTGTATTTTTCTTTCTTTACCTTGCATGTTTTTATTTGAAGGCATCCTGGAATTTCTCGAAGAGGTTTAGAGCCAGATAAGGACCACAATATCTGAGCCAGTAAGCTGCCGCAACTGTACGCGGGGGTATTACTCCTATTTAAAGATTGTGCTCAATGGGCCACTCTGCACCGGCGTCAAGCGTGACGCAATCAAATACAAGACATCCGGTTAAACTTTTCAAAATATACTGCTACATGGAGGAAATTCCGTTTCTAACGCTTCTACTTAACTTTTATATACTCAAGGTAGGGCCAGATATTTTCGTATGCATTAAGCTCCGAGAGAGAGAATAAAAAAACTACCTAAGATCTGTTGACAATTTTTTGCTCTTTTATTTTAGTTTTCTTATTATTGACGGTGCAATATTCTTTGCAATATGCTTTCTGACTGTGCAATATATGTCTGACTGTACAA
>JAUZNJ010090512.1:7685-22535 GCA_034780135.1 Jordanella pulchra | reverse complement strand
TATATATATGGGCATAATTGCTGCCCGGAGGGGGTTGCTCTTTAAGTAGTTTTACTCTAGTTAACGATTAATTACTAAAATAATTGATAATTATTTCAGCTAATTGATCATTCACAATTTTTCTATTGAACTATTTCCACTCTTAAAAGATGTAGGATTTTCCTTCAGTGTTACAATAAAGCTCTTTTCTGTGTTAGTCTATTAGTATTGTAGGTTTTGTGGTTGTAACGTTACTAAATGTGTAACAGTTTAGAGGTTGTTGCTCCATTAATCGGTGCAAAGATGCCCCAGTAGACACCTGAGTAAAGTACTCAAACATCCCACAGGACTGGAACAGGTTCTGATGCACTTCCTTAGATTTTCAAAGCGAACCTAGTTTGTTCTTCTTCACTGTTTCTCATCTCTTTCCATGAGAGTGGTCTTGCTTCTGCAGCAAAATCACTTCCCTGTTTGTTTTCACATTGGGTCGGGACGTCGGAGGAACAAAAACAAAGCTTCGTCTTGGTGGGTGTGGCTGTAAAAGAACTCCCTGACCGGGTCACAGCTAGTTTCTCTAACTGCACTTTGGAAAACATGAAAAATGTTAAGGAATCTATTTTCCTTTTCTTATTATGTGAAGGGGGTGTAAAAAAATAACATAAATGTAAAAGACAGAACAGAACTTCTGCATCCAAATCACCAATAGTTGGTTTTGTCTTCTTGAAGGCAAACGGCTTTAAATCTCCACCAAAACAATCTGTTTTTTTTAAGTAGACAATGCACTCCATGTCTCTGACTGATACACCGTCTCCTGCTTCAACCCAGCTCTCCAGCTGCCCCTGGTCAACGATGGCGGCAGCCGCTCCTCATCTTCAGAGAGCTCGCCTCAGCACCACACCTACCCCAGCCGCCCACGACACATGCTCACCCTGCCCACGCCTCCTTATGGCCTGCAGAAGAGCCTGGAGAAGTATGTGTAACCCTTCAAACAACATTTATTGGAAGCCATCAGGGACGATTGCTACGAAATATTAAAAAAAAGATAGAAATGAATGTGCGAACGAGGGAAAGTCTTACTGCTGCTCAGATTTTTTTATAAAGCATTTATAGCATCCTTTTATGAAGGGGAGGTCTCCAACTTCTAAAGCTCAACATTAATCCTGTAGTCTTTATATCTTTATTTTTCACAGTGTGGAGATTGACCAGAAGCTGCAGGAGATAATGAGGCAGACAGGTTATCTGAAGATTGATGGTCAGGTAAGGATCACACCTCAGCATTTTAGGTCCCCTCATGTTACAGTGGAGTTTAAACTCTGTCCTTTACCCTGAAATCTGGATTGTTTTTCTCTTATTTCACCGAGAATAAAAACAACAGTTTGTTTGTTTTTTTTGGTTGGAGACCAAGAAAGATCTCTGTGTAAAAAAACTAGAATCAACAAATGTTAATAATGACTTCCTCACATTAAAGCACAAGGCTCATTAGCTTGCTGTTTTCAAAATGCTTTGCAGAAGCTGTTTGATGATAACTGGAAGCTATTCAGAATAAATACTATATAAACTTAGCCTGAAGTTTCTCTAAATTACGACTTTTTTAAGCAAAATGACAAAACAAATGACTGTTTCAGAGGAGAAAGTTAAAGACAGCTGGTGACCATAAGTAGTTAATTAGTTTGAAGATGTAATACGAACTTGAACATCGTGTGGAGCTGTTCAATGTGCAACGTTCAACAACCTTCTGAGTTTCCTCGTTTTAATCCCCCCGACTCTGAGGGTCGTCCTCTGCTCACTTTCTGCCCAAAGTTTGTAATATGATGAAAAACTGACATCAAACGGATGCAGCAGTAATCTTGGATGGCTTTATCGCTGTTATACACTGTAATGACTGAGCTTTTGTTCGTGGGCCAAAGAGTCCCACCTCCATAGTAGGGCCACCTGTAAATAAATGTACCATTAAATAATTATTTTTTATTTTTAGGCTCTAGTGGCCTTTATTTTGTTATTTTCTAAAGTATGCTTACAGGAAAGCGGGTTATAAGAGAGGAGAGAGACATTCAGCAAATGTAACATTTATTAATTTATTACATAACTGAAAATAAACGATAGCATTAAATGATAAAGTGCACAGTTAAATAATTGATTCAATAAGTAAATATAGCTGTTAAACAATGATATTGAATGAAAAGATATAATCGGATATAAGCAACTAAATTCATTTTAAAATGCATAGAAATATTCCATTCTATATTTTATTTGACCTGATCAGTTTTTTTTTTCCAGAATGTCTTCAGATCGGGTTTTCTACAACTCTTCTCTGTCTGTTATTGAGCAGAACTCAGAAACAGCAGCCAAGTCTTATTCCATCAATAAACAGAACATCATGGAAACTTCTAGCAGCCTCAATTAGTTGTTTAGGTTGAGAAATGTCTGCAGATTCAAAGAGAGACAGCAGGGTTTTAGGCTCCTAAAATGGCACCTAAATGTTTGTTTCCTGAACCTGTCTCCTCACTGCTTAAAGCATTAACTCTATATTTTATAAAGAAATAAAACAGTCATTTCTATCCCTGCTAAGTCTGGCTTGCTTTAGTTTCTTAAAGAGGTTTTTTTCAATTTGAACCATTTTATAACCTTGAATAACCATCTGCAGCGGTATCCAGCTGAAGTCACTGACCTCATCAGCGAGGGAGAGATCGGCAGCGGGACGTGTGGACAGGTCTTCAAAGTCCGATTCAAGAAGACGGGCCACGTCATCGCTGTTAAGGTAAGCAGCTAGTTTGTGTTGCATGAAGGAACAGAAGTTCCCTTTTTATGAATCTCTTGTACCTCTGCAACATTACTGATTACTTTTGTACCATGAAAGCCTCCATTTTTGATGGAAGGGGAGAAGTTCATGTTTCTGCAGTTTGATCCTTAAACATCGGTGGAAAATTACACTTTGTAGCTTTAAAACACACTGTATTGTCTCACATCAACCAGCAGGGGGCGGCAAATTCCCTGCTTCAGTCCTCCCATCGTCTGTCTGAAACAAACCGAGCAGAGGTGTTGGAGAGAGTTGTTTGCAGTTGTTTATCTAGCAGCGGTTTAATGAACGTCTGTTAAGCTTTAAATGTTTTTGTCGACAGCAAATGCGTCGTACCGGAAACAAGGATGAAAACAAACGGATCCTCATGGACCTGGATGTGGTGCTGAAGAGTCACGACTGTCCTTACATCATTCAGTGCTATGGCGCCATAGTCACCAACGTGAGTAAACCCCGCCCCGATAACTCGGGTAAATCTAAGTGTTGCTGGATATCAGCTGTTTGTCTGTTGGTCTAGACTGATGTGTTCATAGCCATGGAGCTGATGGGAACCTGTGCAGAGAAGCTGAAGAAGAGGATCCAGGGCCCCATCCCAGAGCGAATCCTGGGAAAGATGACTGTAGCAGTAAGTCACAGAAACTCACTCCAGGATTTGACTTGCCTTAATGGACCTAATCACTGTTTGTGCTGCAGATAGTGAAAGCCTTGTTGTATCTGAAAGAGAAACATGGCGTCATCCACCGCGACGTCAAACCTTCAAACATCCTCATCGACGCTAAAGGTCAGATCAAGCTGTGCGACTTCGGCATCAGCGGCCGACTTGTGGATTCAAAGGCAAAGACTCGCAGCGCCGGCTGTGCTGCCTACATGGCGGTGAGGAAATGAATGATTTTCACTCTCCAAACAATTCAGAGCTAGTGATGCATTTACACAGAGCGCGTTTTGAGCAGCAAAGAAACATCGTAATTCATTATTCTGGGATCATACAACCTCGCAAAGTATCTTTTTTTTTTTTTTTTTTTTTTGTTAAATTGCTTGCTTGCTTACATTTAAACACTGTTGCCATGTAAAAATATAAAGATCTAAAGCAGGCATGTCCAGAGTTGGTCCTCGACGGCCGCTCGCTGCCCTGCAGGTTTTAGAGGTTTTCCTCCTTCAGCACAGCTGGTTTCCATTGATTGCTGATTAACAGGCTTTTGCTGAACTGCAATCATCATTCCTCCCATTGTTTCCTGGTTTCTGTCGCACTGCTGACTTCATCAACGCTGACCCAGTACAGAGACACACAGCAGTGTGGGGACAGAGACCACGGAGCTCGGCAGCAGAGCATCAGACCCAGAATGGGAACGAAATCAAATCCTGTAGTTAGCGAGTCGAGTCGTGTTTGAAAAACCTGCTGATTATAGTGGGAAAGAGACGAAAAGGGCTTCAGCATTTCTTTCTTTCTTTCCAAACTCTGACCTCACTTACCATTGGTGACGTCAGTACGTCCTCTGCTGCACATGCAGGACACATAATGTGTATGAATGCAGTTCACAAAGGAGATCACATAAAAAGGAATTAGGCCTGCAGTGTGAATGTATTACAGAAATCAGATGATGACTGAAGATGTTTCCTCTTATAGATGCTCGTGAAGATAAAACATCAAAGATCATCTTTAACAGGAGCTCTTTGTTTCTCTTTTTTCTGTTTTATTTTTTTGCAGCCTGAGAGAATAGACCCTCCAGATCCCACCAAACCTGACTATGACATCCGAGCAGATGTGTGGAGTCTGGGCATTTCTCTGGTAAATCAGCTGCATGTGGCACCATGTATACAGGGGTCCTAAAAAACTGCTTTTATGCTTAAGTTCATTTAGTTTTTACCTGCTCAGGAAAACGGGTTTGAATTTGTTCTTTTCTTAGTAAAAAAGTTTGTGATAAAATACATTTGTGGTTGAACTGTTTTAATCATCAAGTTAAATGTTATTATGTTATAAAAGCCTTTAAAGAGATGGATGGTAATAACTCAACTCTCCCCGATTAGAGTTGAACTTGAATTCATTGCTGAACTTTCCTTTACCTTCGATTAAAATTAACGTCTGATAGTTTTAAAATCTCAAACACCATAATAGGTTAAAAATGAATAAATAAAAGGGAATAATGGATTTTTTTTTATGTCTTTGGGTTGTTGTTTCCCTCCTAGGTGGAGCTAGCCACAGGACAGTTTCCATACAAGAACTGCAAGACAGACTTTGAGGTTTTGACCAAAGTGCTGCAGGAAGATCCTCCTGTGCTTCCTCTAAGCATGGGATTCTCTCTCGACTTTCAGTCCTTTGTCAAAGACTGGTGAGTTAACATTAGGTTTAAAGTGGTGGTGAAACAAATCTTTGGTCTATGGGATGTTGGGATCCACTGATGTAGCAAACAGTTTAGTCACACTCCTGTTTTTTTAAATCGAATGACTGCTCTGTCTCGGCTCACTTTCAGAAGTAATGATGTCCTGATCCGACCTTTTGTTCTGTTGAATCATCCACCGCAGACAGTTCTCTCCACCCCTTTGTTACCTCTTTCATTGATATGTTGATGCAGTGGGAAAACCCTCTGCTCCTTTCAAATGGGAACAAAGTTTGGTTCTTATGTTTAAAAACGAATAGAATCTTGTACTTACTCATCCTCTGTGCGGCCCAGATCCTTCTCATGTTGTTCATATCCATTCTCTCTTCCCGTGTTACAGCTGCACACTTTAATATGTTTCATTTGGATATTAAGATCAACACCAAGTGAGCTATGTTTGTGAAGTGGAGAGAAAATTGGCTGTTTTAAGCCTTTTCTGCATGTATTCAGCATCCTTTACTCTGAGACCTTTAAATAAGATCCAGCCTAATGCTATGTTCACGCTGGACGCAACTTGAGCAGCGTGTTCATCTGGTTCTTGTGCTGCTCTTGTGTTCAATGGGACTGGCTTTGTTAGGCTATATTTGCTGGGATAATTCAGTTCAACTATATTTTATTGATCTCCGAAGGGAAATTCAGTTTTGGTGCAACCCTTCCAAAATGTCTTTAGTCTTTCTCCCCTTATTGGGTAAAAAGTAGTTTTGATAAGTTTTTAAGTGCGAAAGTCCTCCTCAAAGCATCGTCTGTGCAGTCAGAGCTGCCTGAAAATATTATTTAGTAGTCGTAGTAATTCAGACTCCCACATACCGGCGGTGCACTGCCACTGTAAAACTGCTGCCTCAGCTGACCAGCTGCCTCAGGGTTTCTCGGTACAGATGTTGCTGGCTGGAAGTGGCTTTTAGCATTTTTTTCAGGGACGTAGTACAACATGCAACAACAAGTGAACATATTTTGCTGGCAGGTTTTGACATTTTAAGTTAAGCCTTTAAGAAACTATTTAGTTGAAGTGATCATAGCTGTTACTTTCTTTTTACATCAAAAAAATATCTTTCTTTCTTGTAAACCTAGTAGACTTGTTTATTTATACATTTCCTTGCATAATTCTTGTTCATTTTTGATGACTTTATGCTGCCAGCTCTGCATGAGCAGCACTGCGTCCATCTCCCTGCCTGCTCCCAGATCAGCGTCTCTGATTGGTTGATGTGGTGCATCGAGCAGTAAAAGTAAAATTTAAACCTGTAAGGAAAAAAAAGCGCTCTACTCAGATTAGACCTAAATTGAACTACATATAAAATGCAGTGTGGCATAAAAAGCTAAAAGAGAGTAGAGTAACATAAAGTTGGTGGGAGGTTGGACGGTGATGGATGCAGGACAATCCTGGAGGAAGATCTGCTGGGACAAGACTTTAGACCTGGATGGAGGTTCACCTTCAAAGGCTGATATCTTACAACTCAACTGGCCAATAACCAGCCTTCTTTTTAACCAGAACTTCTTAAAGACACTATATAGTTTCCTCCCTGCTGTATCTGTTGAAGTATCGGTTTCTAAAATTAGAAAAAAACAAACCGACCTTTTATTTCAGTTGGGTTCATGTACCCTGCTGGTGCAGGCATAGTCCTCAGTTGTTTTACTCAAAATATGTGCTTTTGATATCAGTGAATCATATCGGTGAAATTGGCCGATGTCTGATATTTAGTTTCAAAGCCAATATTATCCAGTAGCCGGTCGATAACATCGTTCATCTTTAGTTCAAATTATATTCATGCATTACATTAGCTCAGTGAAAAAGGATCTTTGATAAGACTTTGGTGCTTAAACCAAATACGACTTAGTTTAAGGTATTTTGCGAATAAAAATGCGGATAAATGCTTCAGTTAAGTATTTTGCTCTGGAGGAACCAAATACAAGTGCAAATCTTTAGCCTTTTCTTTCCTCTTTGCAATAAAGTTCTACATTTTATAGGTCTGTCATATAAGTTAGTGATATAACATTCAGGGGGTGTGAATACTTTTTGGAAGTAGAATGCCTTTTTTTCTAATAGAAATAATTCTGTAAAGATACATTTTAAAATGCTTTTGTTCTCAATTTGACCTCGATGTATGTTTATCTACAGCCTCACAAAGGACCACAGAAAAAGGCCAAAATACCATCAGCTGTTGGTAAATGATGCTTTATTCAAATCATCACATGATGTCTGATTATCTGGGGAATAAAAGCAGCCAAAGTGGCAACTCACTCACCTTTGTGTTTTCTTTGTTTTCCCCCTCGATGTAACAGGAGCACAGTTTCATTCGGCGCTACGAAGTGCTGGAGGTGGATGTGGCCGGTTGGTTTCAGACGGTGATGGAGCGCACCGAGTCGCCGCGCAGCAGCCAGTGTTACAGCCATCAACACATGCTCCACTCGCTCCTCAGCAGGTAGCCCAGCCTCGGCCCACCCGGTCTCCGCTGGACTAGACCAGCAGAGCCTCAGCTTCCCCCAGGCTCGGTCTGCTCTAGTCTAGCTGTTCTCAGATACGTCCGGCTCCAGACCCGACCTGCTCATCCACCGGGGAACCCGATGAGCCCATAGAGAAAGCAAAGACTTGGCAGAGGACTCTAGATGAACAGATGGGGTGATGGACAGAGAGATGTGCTAATGGATGGATGGACAGATGATCATTTTAATAATGAGTAATGTGTAAATTTTGGACTGGCAGGAGAGCGATCACTCTAGTTAGCTTTGCTCAGACTCATCACACCAACCATTTCCTCCAGATTTAGTTCTTCCGTTTTCTGTTTGTCGGTGATCCCAGTCAGTGGATTAATCAGCAGAGTAGTCGCTACACACTGGAAAAAGACGTCTGCTAGGTTAGCGAAATGCTTTTCTTTTTACATAGACAGCAAGGAGCGCAAAACAATGACTGTGCAATTCTGAATCTTCAGGTTTTTCTATTATCTTTCATTCTCAGGCTCTATTTTAGTCTAGTGTGTTGTTCTCTGTCGAATGAACGAATATCTGTAACCATGTTCCCAACCACCGTCACGCTGCAGCTCTAATCCCATCAGTAGGGATCTCATCTGTATGTTCATCTATATCAGGATTTTAAACTTCATAAATATTTCTATTAAATACAGAAATATGCTAGATGTTTTAATTAGAAATGGCTCATTTTGGAAAATGAAAAACTTCTAAAAAAATTAGTGTTGCAGTGTAGCTGTTTAGACATATTTGTCTTGGTTTTTGCAATGCGTTTATCAGAATGTTCTTTAAAGAAGGATGAATGCGACCAGAGGAGAGGTTGGTTGGATTCTGGGGGCTTTGTTTAGGAGTATAGGAGTCGAGGCAATTTGGAGAAATGGTTTGGATTAAAACAGGAGGTAAGGCAGGAAGTTGTTGTGTAGACAGATTTTAACTTCTTCCAAACATCAGTCTGTGCTTCTACCTCTTCCCCTTTTTGTCCACTGTCGAGTCTGCCTGAGCTGTTGAGTTTCCAGACCAAAGGCTCTCTGCTGTTTAATGATGGGAGATGAGATGGTGCGGCACGTTTTAGATGTTATAAATCTAACCTGTACGTTGGTTTATGGAGCCTCTGGAAGGGAATGTCAATCTATGAATCTCTGTAAGAATACATTTATCTGGCTGCTATGTAGGTGGTTTGAAGCCAAGGTCCCAATTCTTCAGTTTCTTGTCAAAGTTTTCCCTTTAGAAAGTAATTTAACATTTTTCAAAAGAGAATCTGAGCTGTTATCAATTGGCTTCATGAGATTAGGAAAAGAATTGTTTTTTTTTAAAGGATCATGACTTGTTAGTCAGGTATTTCAGATTAGCCTCCAATTTATGTTTGTTCAACGGAGCAATTTATTAATAATGCGATTATTTTAGTTGAAATATGTTGTCAAAAACTGATCCTATTGTTGATTTTTTGTTTTTTTTTTTTGTTTTTGAAGAACAGATTCAGTCGATTTTTACTAGACTGAACCTGAGTACTTTCTGCTTAAAAGGTATAAGATGAATGTAATCAGATGTTGAAAAACTGGGTTTGACTAATATTTGTAAAAACAGAAACATCATTTTAGTATTAACGTAAAGAAAAAAGAAAGAAAGAAAACGTTGCTAAACAGAGTCTTCGGCCCCCAGAAATGGTATTTTGACCTTCCTGACCATGAGGACTGTTTAGAATGAAGTAATGGCAAAGAGTTGAGTGCAGAACAGCTGGACAGAGATGTTGGTTGAGGAATAAATATCCTGTAGAGCACATCTGCTTACCCTCCAGCAGGGCCACAGCCAAAGCTTAGCAGACGGAGCTCTAGAGTTCAGCTTTCACTCGCACCAAACCAAAACACGGCTAGGTGAAGAGCTAAGGAGTGGCGATGGCAAACAGGAGCATGTTTGGTGTTGGTGAGAAAGAGAAACGTTGTTATGATGGCATAAAAGATGAGTGCAAATCAGACGCCAGGAGCATGAGAAGAGGAATGAAGAGCGAGGTGAGAGGAAAGATGCCGAGTGTAAAAGAAAGTGTGACAAGATAAAGAAAAGGTTATTAGACAAACTGAGGCTGGTTTGAAAGTCGTGGATGTGTTGCAGATGAGTCGGGAACAGGAGAGCTGAGAAAAGCTGGTTTCTGTAAAAAGCTTTCATGGTGTTGCACCAACTTTACGAGTTTAGTTAATACGTTGTTTACTGTTCCGTTCAGCCAGGCTGCATTATTTATTGACGTGCTGCTACTTTCGATTGCTTTAGACGCTGCTGTCACTTCTTTTCCCCAAAGTACAAAAACTTTAATCCTTTTATTTTATTTTTTGTTTCTTTTAAAGCCAAATATATAATCATGCAATGTCAACAAGTCTTACCAAATACAAAACAGCAAGTCTGCAGAGAGCTGAGTCAAGTGAGAGATGGTGAAAGGAAGTGCTGAAAAAGAACCAACATAACATGTAAAAACACATCTCACCTTATTTAGGTAGTTTTCTTTGTACTCCACCACACTACATTCTGTACAGTGTGTATATATAGTTAGAGGGAAGGTTTGTCAGGATCCTTTTAGTCCAGTCCATCCAGTACTCCGTCCATCCTTCCATCCCTCCGTCTGTCCACACCAAAGGTGACCACAACTCAACTAATGTGCAAGAGCATAGCTGTTATGACTGCGCTCAACTACATGTGTGAACTCTAACTAGTGGGAAGAAATGTTGTGTGCGTGCGTGTGTGTGTTAGGGGTTGGGGGGTACGCTGTATTATAGCACCGTGGTGTACGTGTCATACAATGTGCAGGGGGGAGACTGGTGCACAATCAGCAGGGGGTCCGGCTTTCATCCATCTACTCGGTGAATTAGCATTTGTTTTCCTGTGCTTGGAAGTGGCCTCAGCTTCCAAAAGCACTCTTTGGATTTGCAGGATCAGCTGGACAAGACTAGCATCACACAGCAGGTGACATGTTGGGTCAGGATGGTGATAAAACAGTAATGAACCAGGATGTAAACAGATATACTGTCCTCGTCTGAAGCCACTCCTACAGCACAGCTGTGATGACGGATAAGTTTGCAGCATGTGATGCAAGGTTGATGAGAACAAGAGTTCAGTAACGTAACATTAGACTTCCAACACCATAGATGCAAAATGCTGTAATCTGAAACTTGCTGTTTAATGTAAACATGTCCAGTTCAGGTTAACTGGTTAAGATTTAGCACCGCAGATGATCAAAGGTAGTCCAACTTTAATGAAAAGCAGTGAAATTTTCCTTTTTTTTTTACCTTGGAATAGAAGTCTGGGAGGTACCAAGTTTATATTTATGAACTCCGGAGAATGACACCCCTGGTGAAGAGCCATATTGCACATTTTAAAAAACATGCCTTAGAGTGTAATTATGGTTATTCTTATATTTTAGCAGCTTTACAAAAACATAGATACAAAAGCTAACAGTTACCTAGCTCCATAGGTGGACCCATCCATAAAGGCACAGCCAAGCAGAAGTGGTCCAAGCCAGTTCTAGCAGAGGATGAAAACGAGCACATAAAGTTAGGGGTAGAACCTACAAACACTGTAGAATGGGGAAAGTAGAGATGAAAAGTGGTCTCTAGGTCCTCCAGCATTCTAAGCCTATAGCAGCATAACTATAGAGATAGTTTAGGGTAACCTGAGCCACTCTACGCTCTATCAAAGATGGACATTTTAATTCTAGCCTTTAAAGTAGACGAAGTTCCTGCCTCATGGACTGAAACTAGTAGTTGGTTTCACATGAGATGAGTCTGACAACTAAAAGATCTGCCTCCCATTCTACTTTTAGAATGACTTTTAGATCTGTGTGGAGCAAAAAAGTCACAACTCTTATTTTATTCTTAGCTTTGATAGTGGTTCTTAGTCCTTTGGAGCTATTAGTAAATACCAATTGTGTAAAACTAAAGGAAACCAGAACAGAACTCTCCCTCTAATATCCCATCATACCAGTTGGGTGATATAGTACAAGTAGATTTAACAGCAACCGCGGGTTTAGTTCAGTTTTCTTGTTTCCAGTCCTATGAGCAGGTGTGATGTGGATCCGGCTCTGCTTGCTGCTTATTTTGTCCAGCTGTGATATCATCACCAGATTTAACACAAACCTGGGCCTCCTTCACCCAGCGTTCTCCGGTGTGGCTCCTCAGCCTCTCTGCTGTCACGTGTTGTACACAAACCCAGATCTGGTGCTGCTGTCCGGCTCTGCCAGCAAAGCCTGACAGTTTTCACATGTTGCTGCTGTAGGAGGCTGTGCTCTCTCAGTGCAACGTTCATGGACCCAGAACTCCCACTCTTGATTTTTCAGTTTTTCTTGCAAGCGCACACACATAAAAGCAAACTCTGCATCCTGCTGTTCGTGTCTCTCCCCGCTCACTGATTGGATGACGGCTCATTCGTAACACCAGGTGGGATTGGGTACAGAAAAAATGAAACTAAGATCATCTATGTGCACCAAATGTATAAAACTATCCCATCCTACACAGCGATGCTTTATGTATATTAGCTTGCCATGTGGAGGCCAGTGAGTAGAAGCAGGTAGCTGATGGTGTTGACCCGTGCTGTGCCTTGGCACCGAGTATGTGTGTGTGTTGGTGTGTGTGTGTGTTCATCTGTAAGTAAACCAAATATCATGTTCACTATGCAGTCATTCAAACCACGTCCGCTTGCTTCCTGTAAATACACCGAGTCGGATGAGAAGAGGAGTCGGTGAAGGTGCTGCCCTCTTCAACATGGCTGCCCTCACCAGCCTCTCACATCACGGCAGAGCAAGAGATGTGTTTTGAATGAGCTGATGAATATTTAAGGATTGTATTTGTGGATGGGGGGGTTGGTATACATCAGTGCTGTAAAGTATATCAGTTGCTTGTCATTAACTGCCATTGTTTTGTTTCCTGCCTTTTGATTATTTTTTTTTTTTTTTGGGGGGGGAGTTTATATTTTTTTGGGACGGGATGCACAAAACTTTATCCTTATTTATGATTTTTACACTTACAGTATGTGTTTTATTTTATTTTCTTTTTGTATTTGAAAATGTTTTACTGTTATTTAGAAAAGACACCTGTTTGCTTTATCCCACCTCCCCCCTCATGTTCTGTCAATATGCTGTTGTGCGTTGAACCCATGACTTGTTGATGAGCGGCTGCAGGTGAGAGGAGGAGCTTCATCAGAAAAACAAAACGTTTATTTGGCGTGTCATCTTTTTTTATTATTCACCTGGCTGTAAGTGTGCAGGGAGGGCGTGATGTTTGTCTACCAAAAGTCTTTATTGAGAGTGGTTTTTAGCTTTTAATTTTGTCCTTTTTTTTTGCTCTTCTGAATATTATAATTACAGTTTTATTATTATTCAGGGCAATGATGACACCAAATTGAACAAAGGGTTAAAAAGCTGATCCCAGACAGACTCGTCTAGTTTTATTTCTTATGGTGGTTTCTCATCATTCCACTATAATCTGTCCACTATTAATATTTTTATTGCATATTTTTTCTTTGGTAATCAATTTTTATTGATTTATTTCTTGGTGCCCCAGAAAGGGTCATAAATGACTGTAATGCCCCCCAACCTCGCCACCACCTGAATCCCCTGTTATATTTTTCCATGGTTTGTCTAATGCTGTATTATTTTTCTTCGTATGTTTTCGGATGCTGGGACTCTGGTGGCTGATGTTGCACTTGTGATGGGTTTCTTATGTTTTGTGTTGCAGATTATTGCAGAGGAGAATATTTTTCCTTGATTTTCTTAACGTCACAGCAGTTATTTTATCAATCATAAAATCTGTGACATGACAAGAAAATGATTCAACAGTTTATTTTTCCTCACCTATTTATTTATTGGTCATTTTTATATATTTTTTTCTTCTTTTTTTTTTTTTTGTTATTGTATAGGGAGCGAACAGGACACGAGGAAGATGAGAATAGACTCCTTTTGGCATTTTAACTTGTGTACAGCAAGCAGATTATTATACTGAACCACGAAACTAAGCTAAAGCCGGTTAAGTTGAATTTTTTTCCTTTTTTTGGGGGGAGGGGGTATTTTTTTTTATTCGCAGTTTACCAGGCAAATAGCATAGTGTGTCCAAGTCTAGCTTTACTCAGATCTCCAATTTAAAGCTGTACTATTTGAAACCTGGGTGGCTCCTAACCCGTTTGCTCTGAACGCCGCTCGGTTTATAATTTTTTTTAATATAGATTTTCTTGGCTGATATCTGCTATGATAGTGGACTGGTTGCTCCTGCAAATGGGTTTTAAACACCCTTATTAAAATAGCGTAAAAATAGTTTATTTTTCAAATGCTGTCTGTCTCACTTGCATGACTTTACTGGTTTGCAGGGTTGCACTGGGACACTGCTACCCTCTGTTTAAAGGCATCTTGTATGTAAAAAAACAAAAAACATTGATATGTTATCTTGACAGATCTTTAAAATGACGAAGCTTTACTGCCCTTTTGTTTCAACCTTTGGGGTTTTTATTTTTGACTGTTTTTTTTTTTTACCCTCCACTACACCCTAGTCTCATTTCAAACTGATTAAATGCCATTATATTGTGAATACCTCAGGATTTCTTTTTTTGTTTTTGAAAAAAGAAACAAAACCCTTAAAAATCAAATAAATAAAAACTCATAAAAAGCTTTTGTTTCAGTTTTCATTTTCCATGTTGCATCTTTGGCAGCTGAAAGTCTTAATCCAGATTTTTTACAAAGTGTATACTTTGTGCTTTTAACAAAAATGCAAACAAAAATCATCGCCGCAAGCTCATCCAGGAGGAGCATGTCTGCAAGTCACTGGTTTTCCAAAACCACCCATAGTACTGTTTCTGTAACGTCCCTTGAGATGACATGTGGTGAATTGGTGCTGCATAAATAAACTGAATTCAAATTCTGATGTTACACAGAATAAGACAAAAATATAACAAACGCTAATTAAACAATAAATGATTTACTTAAAATACATTGAATTATAAAACTTAAAAACTATAGCTACAGTATTCAGAAAAAGTTCAATTAAAGTATACTGTTTACAGTATTTTCACACAACCTCCGAATTAATACAGCAGATGGAAAAAAACATTTAACCAAAAAGCCTTGAGTACAAATAAGAATGGTCCATATTTGATCAAAGCAGGCTTGTTTTCATTAAGTGAAAATACAATGAACTTTTACTCAAGTAAAAGTAGTAATTACTCAAAAGTAAAAAGTACTACACTGTAAAACTCCTAAAAGTACATTTTTTT
>JAUZNJ010090501.1:0-22537 GCA_034780135.1 Jordanella pulchra | reverse complement strand
GAACCAGAACCAGAACCAGAACCAGAACCTGAACCTGACTCTTTGTTCATTCTCATTAATAAACTGTTGAACTTTTTCCTGTAGTCCGTGTGGTGTTCTGCATATGGGTTAGAGCCCTAAACCCATCATGACAATTCTATGAATTTCAAATGACACTCACCACAAGGCTGTGCTTGCACAGAAATTAAATTTCCTTTTGCAAGGCACTCAAAGAAATGAAATCATAAGACCAAAAGCATGACATGATCAATATATGCCAAAGCTTCTCCTCAAGAGCAAAACGTGTTAAGAGCTGTTAAAGTGGGATAATTCATACATAAGAAGAATGGTTCTTTACTGTATGGTTATTTTTTCCTCATAAGTCCATAATTTACAGCAACTTGTCTGGACGAAATATTTTGTAACATGCAAGTGGATTCACTTGAAATGTACAGCAATCCGGTCGATAAATGGAAAAGCCTCTAATCCCTGGACACCCCTAGGACCATTGATTAAGTGTCCCCGCTAACAGGATTTTGGTCAAACATGTCAACGGTCTCATGGTGCCAAGGACACTTTAAATAAATACTCTGGCTCAGTGAGTCTGTTAAGGGAGCCAGCTCTTCTTTAGGTTAAAAAAAGTTAAATGCTCCGTCTGAGTGTGACGTACTGTATGGTGTGATGTGTGGTATTTGGACATGACAAGAATATACCTTTATAGTTGTTCTTGCTTTTCATAGAGATGAAGTGCAAAGTCTTTCTAAAGAGAGGCGTTCAAACTGAAATCAAGAATGATTTTTTACAGGCATCAAAGGGTATCTGATGTATTACAAAAACACGTAGTGGACCAAATGTAGTATAAACATGACCTGTCAGCAAGGCAGCCTCCTACAGCGTCTTTAGGAAATGATTCTATTATTCATGATGTTATTTTATAATGGCACATCTAATCCTTCCTGGATTATGTTCCCAGGCTGCACTATCCCGAGTTAAGCGCCAAGGGTGGATTGGGAAGCTGCTGAGACTTTAAATACATACATTGTGTTCAGTTTTAAGTCATTCTATTTCTAAAAGAAACTTCACAAATGAGAGCAACTTCTAGGCCATTTTTAATAGCGAGTGCACACTGAAAATATATAGAAGATAATCATTAGAGTGAGATGTTTTCTTTAGCTGTGTAGCTTAGTGCAGTTTTTTTATTGCCAATTGGCAATGCAGCTTTTAATGTTTTATGTAAATTGGAGAGTCATTCTTTGTCTTCATTTCTTTTTCAGCTTTTAAGATTCTTTTACTGACTTGCCATTCCATATGCACCAGGACACGAGGAACGGAAATGGTGAAATTTATTTGGTCTTGTTTGTTCTATATCTGATTATTTTAAAATTTTCTATACCTTTCCACTTTGAAGAATGGCATCTTTTTCCTTGTCCATCTTCAGTATACTAAAGAGAGACTGAATTGAATAGATTCTTAAAAAAGTCTTGATTTTTTTTTTCAAACTAATCTAATGAATCTAATTAAAAGTTGGAATTTTTCCACAATGTTTCAATGAGTCATAATTTTACAGAATTATCAAATTATTATTCATAAGCTTTCTTTTATTCTGCTTTTGTTTTCTGTTGTTACCTGTGGTGACTTTCCTTGAATAGGAAAATTATAACAAGATTTTCAAACATGTTAAGACAAAACTAAGAAAAAGGTCAAAGAAATTTCGAGAGCCATTGGGATCAGGTTTGTCGATCTCTTTATACATTTGTTCTCTCCTATGCTAAAATATATTTAGGCGCATTGTTCAAGGACACAGTGACTGAGACAGATGGAGATCAAACTGCCAATCCACTAGTTACAGGATGCACCCCTTTCTCCTGAGCCACGATTGCCCTAAGATTGTGATTTTAAGATTGTATATAATCTTGTTTATTGACATAGACAAAGCTCTAACATTTGGAGGGATAAAGTTGTGTTATAAAAGATTTGCTTACTGAACTAGAGATGTGGATTGGTTTCATATCCCAACTGCCCAGATCTTAATCCAGTAAAATATATACTGATCTGCATATGCTTGAAAGCAAGACCCACACTAAGTAGGCCAACTGATAAACTATTTCAATAAAACTTTGCAGTGTTAAAACCTGTTGGCCCAGGCAGTATAGACATACACCATATTAAATCGATATAAAATTTAATGGCTTATTCCTTGAACCACAAATAAATATCATGTGAGGTTCATAAAGTGGCCTAAAACTGTCTCCCAGTAAGAAAACGTTAAATGTACTGGAGGTATGCAGCCTGCTGATGAGAAACTTTGATTTAAAAGTTATTTGCAATGCTCTGCAGTTGTTTATCTTACATCAGTTTTGCAAAGATAATAAATGCAATAACCAACATTTAAATGAAATTGGAATTTTGTCTTAAATTTGCATTTGATGGATGGAAAAAAATAATTAGATATGCTTGTGAAATTAATTGAACAAAATAAAAATGATATAACTATGAATGATTATTTGATTGTCATTTACTATTTTGCACAGGTTCTCTTTCCCCTAATTAAGTGATTTATAGCAATAAGACATGCAGAAAAAACATTGTTGGTATCAGTTGGAGCTTCCAGAGCAATTTATTTTTTTCTCATCACTATTTCAATTTGAGCTACCCAGTTATGAAACATTTCCTATTATACTTTCTGCCAAAGCACAAAAAATAGAGATGATGGAGATGATTGCTGATGATTATCAGGCTGCCAATACAATTACAGAACACAAAGTAGGTTTGAAAACCTGAATAGCAACAAAGCACACATCTGTGAATAATATTAGAAAGAAAAGAAAAACCTTCACCAGAATCAAAGTCAAGATATAAAAATATAGAAAGAGAATAAACAAAATGTTATTTTGATATCTCTCTTTTTATGTATATTGAACAGGAATACTAGAACAACCAGTTTCATGTTATACACAGATTCATTGATCAGCAATCTGTGAGAAGAGACTCGTTGTGCTCTGTCCTAAACTTATAAGATTGTAGAGATAACATCCTTTGGATAATTTCTTAAATAAAGGGTCACTTTGAAACAGTTTTGTAATTGGTGCCTTCTGATGGATGAGAACTGAATTTTAGAAAGACTGGAGGCACAGGCTGGTTTCTAATGCAGCCAGATGATGAAGATGTGGATGACTACAAGAAAGTAATTCTGCTTTAAATCGCTTGTTTGATTTATTACCATCGCTTTAGCGATAAATAACTGTTCCTACCTGATGAACATTTGTATTTTCCATAATAAAAATCAATTGTTTTTTGTTAATGCTTGTTTCCTGTCATGTGACAGGGGCTTTTAACACATGAACAACTTGTCGAGTAAAGCCTGTGTATTCCTTCCTTTCCTTTTGGCATTTAGTGGACTTCAGACTAGACTCTGAAAACCCTTTCAGGAAACTTCATTGTATTGATTTTGTATCAGACGTGTCACTAGGGTGGAAATGCACAGGGGATCATAACATGTAGGAAGTCATGCACATGCACAAAAAAATTGTTTTTCTTGTCTCTGGGATATCGATGAAGTGATCTCTTGGTTTAGTTCTTTGCAGATCAAATGGTACTTAGTGGGAGAAAAGCTCAGTAGGATCTCATCCAGAGTTGCCTTGATGACCAACTGCTTTGCTTGCTGATGGTTGGTGGTATTCCCTGCTAGGATCAGGGATTCTTTGGGTTGAAAACAGAAATGTGCACCACAGCATGAGGATAGAAGTTTATTTTACCTGCTGCTGCACAAAAGGATGTCAGCTTTCAGTACCGTCTGGCTGGACTCAGAGGCATTGCAATGGAAGCATTCAAAAACAAAAACACAATAGTAGCATAACAGATTTAAGCATGGTGTGTATGGATGGCGATGCAGTTTTTAGGTCATTTTATCCTATCAAATCTCCCTTAAAATGAAAATATAGAATAATGCCCAGAGATAAAGGTGTAAGGGCAGATATTATCTATCAAAAACAACAAGACAACAAAATTGGAATTCAAAGATCTCAAAGATCTCAGTTTTGGCAGAAAACAATTATACCGATTGTGGAGTTAGATTTCAGTTCATTTTCCTTCATTAAAGCTTATTCCTCATAACTCTAACAAACTCACTGTTTTTGCATACTGGGAAATATTTATAATTTATAAGAAACAAAGTTTTATTCACATTAAAGCCATTGAAACACTCATATAATTTCTAACCTTTTTTATTAAAATCAAGGCTCCAAAATGTTTGTAATTTCATGACACATCTCATTTTAAAATAGAGAAAATACTTATAGTCTAGATCAGTAGGAGGTATGAATAATTTTGGGTGTAATTGTACGTCACTGCTAAAACGTCATGTTTTTGAAGTAGATGAAAAGTGATGGACGGGGGTCACATAAATGACTTAGTAGATTTGTGTTTCATCTTTGCTTTGATCTTCTTGTTGTATGATGCTGGCAGAGAGCCCATCTTCAAGAAGATCGTCATTAGCTCCATTGATTCTGAAATAAAACTACATTTAAGACTTTCCTTTATGGAATGTAATTTTTCACTATGGCATTTTCAGCAATTTGTCTTGGAAGCAGCTTTTGTCAGACTATGCTACCCTAGAGATTCCCTTTATTCTTTAGGAAATCAGTCATTTAGTTTGGTTTGCTATCAGTGATGTTTTACAAACTACTGTTACACAGGATGGGCAGAATGTGATTTTCACACTGAGGACTATTGCTCAGCACAGCTTATTTGTTTTGCAGTTTCTCTGCGATGGAAGACTAAACATGCATTGCTTTATCCTTGTCATTTTGATGTCTTGTCTGAGGATTAGTGTAATGAGAAAAATTTAAGACAATTCCAGTGTCTGTTTGACATTTTAATCTATTAAAATATTGACAAGTAACATTTTTCTTAGGTTTACCAAGGCTTCTTGCTTTAGTCAGTTCTATTTTTACCCTCTGACTGGTAAGGACCCAAGTGCCAAATAATCTGTATGGAAACAATGATCACACCTGCAGCAACAACAGCTGTCACATTGTCAGACAGAAGTTTAAAAGGAAATTAAAAAGAGGCCAAATGTTCAAATAACATTTACTCCTGGTGTGCTGAATATTGATAATATTGTGCTGAATTTTGATAATAAATCTCATATTGACTGCCTTTTCTTAGTATTCATTTCACATTTTATGAACATCTGTATACTCACTGAACTGGAAAATAGGTCAGCATGGAAAATATATGTAAAAAACAAAAGAGACCTAAAAATAACCTGCAAATATTCAGTGTATCTGCTATCACTCTACATATAGTACACAAGAGAGCCTTCAAGCAGCACAGACTGATCTGTTTGAGTTCACACATAATTCTACATATATCCTGTATTTCTGTATCACATTAAGCCCTTAAAGCAGTTTATCATACCCTTTCCATTGAGACTCTATTTGAAGCATATTTTTACCATCAATAGCAGAGATTAACTTTTATTGACTGTTAAAAATATTTGTATATGAACTTAAATAATAAATTAAAACAAGTATGTATGGTTAAAAAATATCATAATTTTATTTTATTTTATTTTTTTGCCTAGATATAAGAAAAGCTCATCCTTGAACTTTTTTCTGCTAATCAGCATTCACATGATACTGGCAGCTGCACCTCTCTTGTGATGAAGAAGGAGTTGAGCCAAAAGACAAAGCTACGATCATGATCAAAAATCATGGTCTACGTTCCAACCCACACCTGTGGTCATGAAATCTGGATTTCCATCTCAGGCCCAATTCTCTCCTCACTCATGAACAGGAAACTGTGATACCTAAACTCCGCCATTTGTGGCAGGAACTCTCCTTCAACCTCCTTTCAGATTGAGAATCATGGCCTCAGACTTGGACGAGCTGATCTTCATCTCAGCCATTTCACACGAGGCTACAAAGCACCCCAGCGCATCTTGTAGGTCTTAGTAGAAGGGAGCCAGTGGAGACGAAATCCGCTGGTCCCCAAACCAGACCCCCTCTGGCCCTTGGATGTCTAGAAATCCTGCCCATAAAAATTATGAACAGGACCAGTGACAAAAGGCAGCCCTGCCAGAGTCCAACAATGACTGAGAAAAGGTCCGCCTTGATGCCGCTGATAAGGACCAGACTCCTGCTCTTCTTGTGGCCAGATGCCCCATAGTAAAGAGCCCTAGACTCCATACTCCTGGAGAGCCACAAAAACAGTCGACATTCTCCAAGTCCACAAAACACATGTGGTCTGATTAGCTGAACTCCCATGAACCTGCCATCAAACAGTCTGAGCAACTCTTGACGGTTTGTTAGAATTGCTTTTAGTCCCCAGGCCCGGGTTTATGCCTCTGTACTTGTCCAGGTAGTGGCATGGTTGACCTCACGGTGCCTGCTTGCTTCCTCAGGAGTCCCACAAGCCAGCTTGACTTGACAAGACTCCATCAGCTTAACAACATGTATTACTGCAACCATCTTTGGGTTTGATCAGTGGTGGCACAACAGACATTACAGCTACAACTGTGGGCAGCTGTATCGATAATAGAGGCTGGGAACATGGTCCATTCAGACTTGAGTTTATCATGGCAGTGTGACATCTGTATGTTGTAAAGATTGTTTTTGTTTTCTATGAGGAGCTGAGCACAGTTTCTGACTCGACTTTGCTTTCCTGCAATATGTCTTTTAGACAGACACACCATCAGCACACTATTCATTTGTCTTTTTAAAATTCTATTAAAAAAAGCTTTGCCCAGGGCTAAATTTGATCTTCAAACTAGATTATGCTATTAAACATGGAGCAGTTCTACATTTTAAGATACTTACCCAGTGTTTTTATCATCTGCACAATTTTGTATAACCTGAAATATTTTGCTGCTGTTGAGAATCGGTTAAAAGACATTCATTAAGACTGACTGTTTTGCTTGGACAAAACAGTTGTGGGGTCATTGCTGAGGACAGACCTTCGTTTATCATTATCTTCTGTTTGCATTTGTGCCACAGACCGAAACATTTTTGTAGCTGAACAGAAAATGAGCAGATGGTCAATTAGATAGAACCACACTGCAATGCACCAACTTTTCTACGTTCAGTAAGTACTCTGGATATTGTTAAATTCTTTCAAATTCAGCCAATTCATTCCTTTTCTCAAATATTTAATATTTTTAAATACATTGCTTATCCTTTTTTAATTTAGTAATGGTTAGAGTTTTGTTGCTGCATGTCAAAGGTTCATTATTTTGTTTTTATTCCACCAAAATACATTTGTGCAGTCTGTACTACTCAGCAGCAACAGTAATTTTTTATAAAACTTAACAGAAATCCTTCAAACCAAAGTCAAGAATATTTCAGAAAAAAACTCTCGACTAAAGTAGTTAAACTCAACTGAACTAAACTACCTATGTTTGCACAAAAGATGAATGAAAATGGTTGAGAAACATAATCAATAAATTAACAAAATGACATCACATTTAAGCATGGATTTTATGTTTCAGAACCAAAGTTTATTACCTCCACCAAGAACGTTATGTTTTCATCTGCGTTTGTTTGTTTGTCTCTTTATTTTCAAAATAACTTTAAAAGCTTCGGGGGGATTTTGCTCAAACTTTCACTGAAGGGGGGTTTTATAACCATTGACAAATGATTACATTTCCGGTGTGAAGGTGGAGGTCACAAGATGTCGGGGGAAATAGCTGCTTGGCGGAGGTCTGCGCTCTCCGAGTGCTTTTCTAGTCTTTAATAGTTTCAAATAAGGTCAAAACAGCTTTTCATTTATTTAGAGCAATTGAAAAGTGTTCAAACTGATCCCCAATACAAATCCAATAGGTAGATAAAACATTATATTTCCTTGGTCATATCTTGGTAATCAAATGTGATAAGCTTATGAGGAAACTCATAACCTTTATCGTTATATTAGTGTTTTAACCTTTAGTAAAATAAAGTTTTTGCTTTATAAACAACAACTCAAAACATGTCAGCTTGGGGTACGATGCGGTCAACATTAGCTTCTTGGGAGTTTTTTGTACACAACCGTAAACACTTGAAATGATCAAAATCATTAAAGCCCACATTGTTTAGCTTGAAACTCTTCCCTAATTTTGCTAGACCTGTAACCTCTGCTGTTCTCTGTTTTGGAAAGTTGTCTCCAGTATTCAGCAGCTTTGTATGGCCGGCAACTGGGAAGCTATGTCCAATCTTTTCAGATTCTCCTCCAGTCCCTGGCATCTCAAAGTTCCTTGTAAACTCAAGAGAGAAATGTTGCAGAAAGGTTTGTTTTTGCAGCACTCTTGTTAAGATATAACTACCAGCCTTTGATTGATTGTGACAGTCCCTGATATCCAGCCGATGTGAAACTCAGGGAGAAAGAAAGAGTCTGTGAGTTGATTGCTTTGTCCTCAAGTAAAGTGGGGGACAGGATCATATGTACCTGTAGTAGTGTTGTAAGCCTCTTGGAAAGGGAGTTTGGAGAGAAGGGTCCAGCGAAGAGCAAAATTGCTTCCTCCTACAACATCGATTAAAGTTAAAATCAACATGGAGACTGGTCCTTAATATCCAAAATAATATCATGTTTCATGGCAAAATTGGCTCCCGATTAACTCATAATATCACAGCAAATGCTGTCCCAAATGACTGCTTTAAAAAATGTTATGAGAAACATGTTCAGTTAGGCTCTTATCAGCTACCTTAATAATAGATTATATAAAGCATCTTTTCTCCTCATTTATCATTCTCAGTTGTTAAAATCAGGAACATTTCTGGGGACAACTTTTGCAGGGGGCATGTGGTCCAAAACAGTGAATTTCCCCAGAAAATAGGGACATGGGGTAATCCAAACAGTAGCAGAAGAACATTTAACCTGAGTTACAGGGTGTAAGAAATTTGTGTTACATATCTGACAAATACAGGTATACGAGACTGATATATGCTTATACTGCTGTCTTGCCCAGCCAAGCCTGGCATGTGTGATAAAAATGTTCCTCGACGCAGGCAATTGGAGATCACTGCGTTTTTGTTTTTTTGTTTTTTCTTGATGTATCCACTGCTTTTCTGTCTGCTGACCTGGGGTATCATAGGAGAGCTGATAAAGCTTCAGCTACTGGCTGGTATTTAAGTTGATCTATTGTTTCCCACGGCTTGGCGACAACATCGTTAGAAGGGAAAAGGTCAGAGAGACTAAAGCATTCGGTGTGGCTTGGCTCATCAGCGCTGCTGTTGCAGGTGACTCTAGACTTTCTGTGAAAGAAAATAAGGTCATTTGAATTCAGCCTTTAAACATATCTGATTAATGCAAAGTTAAAAGCTTCTGCCAGTTGCATATGGGGCATTTCCAATGGTTGATCCAGACTCTCTTAACATGAACACATTTCGGCCTCTCAGAGGGTAAATTAATTAGACTGTTAACAACTCTGACTTTCAGAAATACGTTGACAGTTAGTGGATGGATTGTCATAACATCTTTGCACAGATTATGCCATTTTTTACAAAATTGCTTCTAAAGACTTTTTCTTGAACAGACTTTTACTCACCTATACAAAGAGGCTTGACATTTGTGGTAAGACTGTGAGTCTTGAAACTAAGTAAAGAGCTGCTGCCATTATTGATCTTTTTCAGTTTCAATTCTTTTCAGTTAATTTATATTGTACTAAGACATTTGGGTGTTTCTTAAAATTGAGTAGAGTAAAATTATATAGCATTAGGATAGTTTTACAAAGGTGGGATTTCCTTCTAATCTAAAAACTAAACAGCTTTCTCTGGTGGGAAATATAAAGGATGGAGCAACAGGTGCTTTACCAGGTGCACTGCAGATCTGATGAGGTGCTGATCTAAGGAAGACCAAGCAGATGTATCTGTGCTGACAGACAGACCACCTGAACAAATAATACTTTAAAATGGTGTACATGTTGATTTAAGTGAAACAGTTCTGTAAATACTTGGCAGGAAATAAAGTGTTACTTGATGAACATTTAAAAAAGGACATTCACAAAAATATTTCACCTACTTTGTTATCCTGCAAGATTTCAGGTTCGATGTGATTTTTTTCTTAAATCTTTCTGATTTCTCCCCTGCGGTACATTAATAAAACCAGCAACAGTCTTAAGATTCATCATACCCTTATGGCATCATATCACTTAGAGCTGCCAAGACCCTGAATGAGTCAAATGAGTGAAGAAACAGCCAAGCAAAAGGAAGATTGGTTTTTTGGTCTGAGAACACAGACTGGTTTTGAATACAGAATATATATTCTAATCTTTTTACAATCAGGGTTAATATAAGTTTAAAAGAGACCAAACAATCTCGGCTTGTAGTAAATCTTTTTCTCTTTTCCTTTTGCAGAGATCACACCAGAAATCCTGTGTTTATCTCCATGTGTCTTTCTCTTAACTCTGGCTGAGTTATTTGTTCCTGGTAGAAATAGAATCCCTGCTGTGTTGCTTCTGCTTCTAATTGTTTTCACTTTTCAGGATGTTATGTTAAGGATGATGCACAGTGTTTGTTTTTAATTCCTCTGAGTAGATCAGCCTCTTTCAAATTTTTTTCATTGTCATGACTTATTGCAAATTGCACAAGCTTAAAAATAACTTTCCTGTTAATACAGATTTCTTCTTGCTCTTCCATTAAGATCTGATCTATGTAGTGTACAAGTTGTATGTTGTTCAATCAATAAACTTTTTGCCATTTTCCCTGAGCTGTGGATTACTGTAAATCCTCCGAGGTAAACCCTTTTGGTTGCCTCTATAAAAAAATGCTTCCTTTGGATATACTAGTTTGGGAGGACAATCATGCAGGTTTGTTCCTGGTTGCTATGACCTCCTATTTTAATACTGTTACATCTGTATGTACGTACCTTGCAGGTCCCGAAGATCATGTGACCAAGTCTCTTATGGTTGTGCTACTGATAAGTCTGAAAACTGAAGGTGAACTTCCCAGTAAAAGCTCTATGAATCTGGAATATTCCCTCTATAGTTTAAGCTCATTGGACTCTATTCCACTTTAACCTCCTATCCTGAAAAAAGGAAACAAAAATGTTTTCTTCCATACAGCACTTTGTGATCGACAGTCACGAAACAATTAAGAGACCATCCTTGATTTCTGTCATTTCTTTTTATAAAGCCATTTATTACCTAGAATTAATAACACAACTTAAAATAACCAAACAAAAAGGGTTTAATTTGATTTTCTATGATTGTATATTGAAAGGTGCTGCATTGTTTGACCTTGCTTGCTTTTACCCTGCCCACATAGGATTTGAACCTGAGGTTTAATACATTCTTCACTTCTCAGAATCTGCTAAAATATCCCATCCATTGTTGAAATGGTCAGTTCTCATTCTGCCTTCGAGCTTAGGTATCACTAATGAGAGGTAATTAAATATTCTAGAGGTTCGAGCGTTGTTAGGCTATCATTAGTCCTCAAAGGTCAGAACCAAGGGTGCTGCATAACCTTCTATTACTACTTCCTGTCACAGAAGGAATTTAAATAAGTATTGATCAAACAGCCTGATGTGAAAGGTACTTACAGTAAGTGCATGCTGATTAATCTGCCTGCTCTAAGTTAAAAATCCATTAACTTGCTTATTCATCATCACTATGTATCTATCTTAGAGGGGTGGCGCCTTTTTGAGGATAATGGGTTAGAAATACATAAACGGATACTTTGAAAGTGCTACAGTTGCCAGAAACCTTTCCTTTTTTTCTTTTACAGAAATATGAAGGATTTACATAGTTGTTCACTACCTCATTTATTATGTCAGTTTATGTACAAAGGAAGAATAAATACATTTTTGTAAGGGTTTAAAAGTTGCCATAATTACTAAAGTGTTCCTTTTTCTTATAACCATAAACTAATATATTTTCCTCTGTTGATCTATAAATACTGCATGCCTGCAGGGATCATTAAAGAATAAAAATCCTCGAAAGCATCATTGTGTTTCCCAAGTGAGCTGCATGCTTAGAGGTTAGTGGTTAGTAATATTGTTTGTATGTGTTTGATCATCCTGGACATCAATATCTAGCAGAGTCTCAAGCAGGATAAGTAACCAGGCTGCACGTGTCGTAGAATATGAAACAGATACTCTTTGTGCTGCACGTGTTGTTTTTTGCTATTTTTATGAACTTTGCATGTTTGCAATTCATTAGGGGTCTCTTGGTTGTTTTCCAGCAAGAGAATGAGGCAATTTTTTTTCTGATTTGCAAGGCAAAGTATAAGTATGCTTAGAGTGTGAATGATGGATAAACTGTGGGTTTCAACAAATTAGAAACAAAATAAGGTTAAGAAAATGATAAATGGTATTAGTTGATTGTATTTCAAATACCTATTAACTGTAGGACAGAGCAAGTCAAGAGTGGGATTAAACCAGTTATAAATTATTTGATGTATAATGAAATGCACAAACCTGACTGTATGAGCAGAATCTTATCAGCAATAAAGAATCAGCTCTCAATTGCTGTTTAAAATTTTATGCTCCTTGAACCACAGGTGAAGGAGAAGGCATTGTAATTACTTCCAATAAGTTTCAGAAACGAGTCCTGCATACAACATAGTTACACCTCCTTTGACCATCTGTTGACTCTGTATTTTATAATCAAAACAAACTAGATCAAACACTTTTCTTCCACTTTTGTTCCTTTTTGTTTCTGTGAACATTTATGAGTTCTATATTGTTCTACTAATTATGCTCTCACTCATTGTTTTAGTAGGCTCAATCATAAAACTATGTAAAAACATGAATTCTATTCAAAAGTCCCAACAAAATCTCACCACTTTCCTAACATAACTTGACTGTATGTTTCTATTTATTTGTTTTAGGTTGGCATGACAAATGTTTAAAAGTTAAAAAAAAAAAATTTATTCATAAAGCACATATTCATAACACATGTAATCTCAAGGCACTTTACAGAGACAGGTTTTTTTTTTGGAAAACCCAGATGATTTCATGATGGATTTTATAGGATCCACTTGATGAATGTGCTGACTGCAACAATCCTTTACACGTAGCATGCGAACAGCGACATGGGTTGGTTGTCCAAGAACACAGAAGCAGACAAAAAAAAATGAACATAAAAGCACTGATCCATAAATACTTTCCATGTTAGAAATACAACTGTAAGCTAGGCTTTGTCTTGGAAACAAACTGTTAAAATGAGCTAGGAACCAGTTTTCATATAAAAAGGATGAACGAGAGCACATACGGTAAGTCTCATTAAAAGCTGATCCAAAAGCTATGTCCACTATAAAACAGACTTAACGCTAGCTTTTACACTGGAAGTTGCTAAAAGTTAAAATTTTAATTAACAAATAATAAAAAATTTGAGAACAGAAGTGGAATGACAGAATTATGGTCCTTCTGTCCTCCAGCAGCCAAAGCATATAGCAGCTTTGCTATAGAGGGATATAGAGGGTTAACATAGGGTTACCATGAGCCACTGTAACTATGTGATTTAACTATATATTTTATTAACTATATGTTTTACGCCTATTCTTAAATTTATATAGTTTTTCTGTCTCGTGGACTAAGCCTTGGAGCTAGTTCCACAGTACAAGAGCCTAAAACCTTAAAGATCTGCCATTTATACTGCTTACAGAATCCATGGGAACCACCAGTAAACCTGCAGTCTTGGAACAAAGTGCTCTCTTAACAGATGTTGACTTCAAATGTCAGTGATGTAATGAGATCGACTCCAAACTAACGTTACATCCCTGCAATGGAGTTTATTTAAGTCCTCGGCTCTTATTTAACTTCCCGTTGCCAGTGGCCTACGGCTGCAAAAGGCAAGACTGACAATTTTTCAACAACTCTAAGTAGGAACCAAATCCTCCAGAGAAAGTCTTTGGTCAGACCACCCTTTCCTAGAAGGAGTCGGACCCAGTGCTCCTCTTTTTCTGCAGTTCAAACAGCTGAATGCAGTATTTATGAACCTGCCTGACAAAGTAAACAAGAAAGAGCTACTCAGCTCTGGTTGACCTAAAAAAACTACTGCCTATGGAACAAACAGTTGGGCCCAACTATTGTTTGGTGAAGAGTTGATAGAAGCTGCCAACCCATGACATACTGATCCTGGTGCCACCTGAGCCACCACCACAGCTACATGCTAACTGCAGTAGCTAAAAGGAGACATCCCATGAGTTTAAAATTAAGCCCTGCAAAGTTGCCTCTTGTTATTGCTTCAGATTGATCCAAATCTCTTCGAGAGTTGCCTGCGGATGAACTGACTGGACCGAGGACTGGGTCTCTGAACTGGAAGAACCGAGCAGAACTAAGCCGAAAGGTCCCCTCCATTCTAATGAGCAAACAGTAACATCCATCATCCCTTGTTTCGTTCTGATGCTTAATAAGTGCTCTCCTTGGTTTAGAAAATAAGGTAGAAAATATATGTTTGCATGTGTTTGTGTTTTTATCTGAAATAATCTTTCTGATTCGACTTTTGATGGTGTTGAAGCAAAAGTTCTGAACTGAATTCTGATGCTCACTGAGCCGATTGAACAAAAAACATGGGATTACCATCTGTGTCAGGAGAGACTGCAACAGTAGCATCACTAGCTCTAAGCTAGCTCATTTATAACTCTTCTGATAAACATAATCTAAATTACTAAGTTAGTGAAAGGTAACTAGATTGCAACAGCTAAAACTAGAAGCCCTACTTTGAGAAATAGGCTAAGAACTCTGGTGAATAAGTAGATTACAATTATAATTATTTAACTAATAATCATTAATTGATTTTACCTTTGATTTTGAATGACCTTTTGATTAGCAGCTGCTTCCAGTCTGGTTATATTCATAATCTTCTGGTAAAATATCACAACAGAGATATGCAGCTTTTTGCTAATTTCCGTCTCTCTTCCCTTGACCTTCAGGGTATTGAAATGGCTTAAGGTGTCTTTTTGATTTTACTTTTTTCTGTGGATGCACATCAGCACAAGAGACTGAATCAGAATTTTAAGAGTTGAGCTGGTGTTATCATCAGCTTTACCTTTTAATAAATTGGCATAATTTAAACAGCGTCATATAACTCCAAGCTCTCCTCTGCCCAGACACCCAGGAGGAAGTCTGGGAGTCTCTGCTGAACCCGCTGCCCCCACGACCCCTCCACTAAAGCAGAAGAAGATTGACTTGAGTTGGACTTAATTGCAAACTGAGGTTAAAGTCAACTGAAATTTTGCCAAATAAGATCCAGAAATAAGTTACACTTGTCTGTACATTTTTTGGTGAGCCAAATAAAAGCTCTACGGATCTCAGTTGAACACGGGAATTAATTACGAATTAGTTGCTCATTCCATAAAGTGCTTGTCTTATTTTTTACCACAATTCATAAATCAGTAAAAAATCCTTAAAATTAATTAAAATAGAAAAAGCATGATGTTAAAGTAGTTAAAATCATGCTACTTACAGAATGTGAGAAAGCTGACAGAAAATAAAACAAAAATGATCATAATGTGATAAAGGGACAGTTACCTACAGTGGATGAAATAACCATTGAACATGCCTCCATTATTCTCAGTAAATATATTTCTGGAGGTGCTATTGACATGACATTTTCTTAACTTAATTTCTGGATATGTATAGTTTGGTTTCTTTGTATATGTTAATTTTATGTCTTGTTGCCATAAAACAGAAAAAATCTACAGCACCTCAAGAAATATAATTAGTGAGAAAGGTGTTCAAGACTTATTTCACCCACTGTATATACTGTATATTGTTACCTACAGTAACCTATATACTGGGGTGGGGGGAATTCATAGATGTTAAACAGTTGATTCTAGTCCCACAACTACAAAAAAGAAGTGCAACACAGACAATTAGACAAGAATTGGAGACTTAAATTAATAGAACCAAATGCAATAAAAGCTCAAAATAGGAAACAAAATTACCGAATACATAAAAAGCAAATGATGGTTTAGCCTTTGGTGTTTTTGCAACAAAAAAAGGTTTGATCTGATGGAAAAAATCACTATGTGAAAAAGCTCATCTTGCAAAGTATCAGGTTTTAAAGGATGCTACGGGGCAAAGTGCACGACCTTAATGTACTGAAAGAAGGCTTATTAAAACTATTGCCACGGGTGATTATACATGTTATACAACACAAAAACACATAGAGTAGTTTGAACATTAATACATTTTAATAGGATTAAAACAAAATAAAAAGACTCAAGCCAACATAAAGAATTGCATGAATGAGCATTATTTTTTGATAGCATTAAAATCAAAGCTATATTTTCCAGCTATGCCATCTAGCTTAATATCTTTTATAGGAAAATGATAAGTGTGTGATGGCACATGAAAGCACCGAATCACATTAAAATGAACAGTATTTTGATCAAATTCTATCATCACATTGAGAGAAGAAAATATGTCTTTTGTATGATAAACATATTAACGACATGTAGTTGTTCCTGGATTACTTTTGATACTTTATTAACTGAAGAGCTTTGGTGAGAACATAGAACGAGAAAAAAATAAATGTAATTAATGAAAGATTAGAGACACAAGTAATAGTGTTGTGTCTATTGCCCTTCTACAAATGTGATCTAGTTTTAAGTTTAGTTTTATTAGCAAATACATTTTTCATTGAAAAAAGTAACATTTCTTTCTTTAAAAGAAATAACTAAAACAGAACAGTTTCTCTTATTTTTTTCAATAATTGAATGATTTTAAAGAGAATTGAATGCTGTTGTTGTATCAGGGAACTGTTCAGGAAAAAAAAAACACAACAAAACCCATCTATATCAGTGAATGGCCTGGTTTAAAAAATTATGCAAGTTTTATGCAAAATCTAAATTATTCATGTTCAATCTGAAGATTCCACAGTGAGAAAACACCATTGTTGAGTGCGGCCGTCTCTGGAAGTAAGTGGGAGTGGCAAACTGAGTGGCAGTCTTTATTATTTGTGTGTAATCAACACTGCATACGTGCCCAGCTTACACTAATGGTGTATGATTAGATATACTGAGACACAAATCTTGAAGGAAATTCAAGGACTTCTGGTCCTTGTGGACAACAATCGTCCTTACAGCTGTACACTTGTTTTACTGAGACCTAATTATGAGGAGGTTTTTCAAGGCTCCTCATTTATTTATTCAGTCCTTTATTATAGAATATATGTTATATACAGAATATAATAAACAGTTACTGATGCATCATTTACACCTATAAAAAATAAAATGCATTGAAATTTCACATAATCAAATACATAATAACTGAATTTAAGGTTTATATTCCTTAATATTTTAAGGTATATTTTCCACACATCAAAAGCTTACTTTTTTCATTTTTTACATTACAGTACATGTCTTAGATTTGGACTAAACAACACTAAGAGACAATCATGAAGACATAAAATTTCCCTTTTTTTCAGATTGCTGCCTGTGTGTCTACATTACCAAAAAGCAGGGCTCCCTCTTAGACAGAAAAGGAAGAGCTACAACAACAAAAGGCAGGGAGACAGAGCTAGTCTTTGTTGATGCAATAAAATTGGTACAGATCCCTCAGCACTATCCACTGTGATTATGTGGTTTTTAAAAATCGGAGAAATGTGATTCTCTCTTATCTTGGAAAGGCTAGAATGAATCCAATACCTCAGAAAACTGCTCCACATTAATACACAGAGTACACTCTCTGAGTCATTCTCTCCTGTAGCTTCTTTGTCACAGTGTAAGCCACTTGTCATGCTCAAACATCCATCTGAACCAGCACCAGAACGGGGGGCGCCTCGGCCACTTTGGTCTTGCGACGCAGAAGGTGAGTCAAGCTCCTGAAGGATGGGGTAGCGTGGAGGAGAAGCTCCTTGAGCCCTGCTCGAAACTCCTGGCGAATCAGGCAGTAGAGCACAGGGTTGAGGCAGCTGTTGGTGTGTGCCAGGCACACAGTCAAGGGGAAGGCATAGGCCTGGACATTGTAGAACGCTTTGCTAAAGGGAACAAGGTCAAACTTTATGAGAACCCCCCAGAGTGTCAGAGCCTGATTGGGCAGCCAGCAAAGGAAGAAAGACAAAACCACTATGACAATGGATTTGGTGACTTTGGAGCGCCGGTTCAGGCGGCCTTGCTTGACCTCTGGATCTGTGGCACCTGTAATGCGACGACTGAGGATGACCCGCAGCAAGAGCAGATAACAGACAGTAATTATGATTAGGGGAATAAGGAACCCGAGGAGGACCTTCTGCAGTTGGTACAAACCCAAAAGAAGCTGTGGATCCCAGCTGCCGGAGTCTGGAAAGCGGACCAGGCAGAGCTCTTCATCTGACACCTCAGCACTAGTGGAGTAGATCGCATGAGGTAAAGTAGCCAGCAGAGAGACAGCCCAGATCCCAAGGCTGGTCCACTTAGCCCTGGCTGCAGCTGTCCTACGACTGTGCATCTTCAGAGCAGAAGAGATGGAGTAATACCTTGCCACACTCATTGCAGTTAGAAAAAACACGCTGGCATACATGTTCATGGTGGTGACAGAGCTAATGATTTTGCACATAATCCGGCCAAAAGGCCAGCGGAAGTCCAGGGCTGTGTCCACTGCCCAGAAAGGTAAAGTCAGAACAAACTGCAGGTCTGTGATAGCCAGCCCCATCACAAAGCAGTTTATGGATGACTGCTTCTGCCTGTGGCGGGAGTGGAGTAGATACAGAGCCAGTGAGTTCCCCACCAACCCAAGAGCACAGACTATAGAGTACACACACGCTATCATCACACGCACCACCAAACTGGAGCTGTCTCCTTGTAATTCCACAATAGATTCCCTAGTAAGGAGCTGCAGCCAGCAATGTAGGGATAGGTTGCTGGTGGAGCTCCCAGTCTCACTTCCAGAGTTGTTTTCTTCCTGGAGTATCTGCTGCTCACATGGCTCTGGGGCCAGTGTTTGGGCTCCAGTCTCATTCAGCGACATGGCAACACTCTTCTTCTATCATGTCCTTAAAATCAGAAAGCTGTAAACACAAATTAGAAAGTTTTCACTTACAGCATTTATAATATTCCTGTAGCTTTAGGAAGTGTCCTTGCAGGGCCAGAGACAGGTGCAAACCGCTGCCTCGTTTTCCCCCCCTCTCATTTCCTCTGCTTATTCTGGATTCTGTCAGCTCAGAGCGCGCCGCTGCCGTTTATACCTGGCACGTGAACGCGCGCGGTCCTCATCTCTGCAGCGACATGATTGGAAGAAAGCGAATCCTTCCTCCGAGTTCTGCCACATCAAAGTTGGAGATTGATGCAAATTCTTGCCCATCTCGATATTCTTCTTGCAGTCTGCAGCGCTGCACAGTATGTAAAATAATTTCTGCCTGACTTGGAGACGGACTTCGGGAAAAAAACAAAAAACAAACAAACAAAAAAAATCAACAGCAAGTGTTACACTTGCGCACATGCATTTAGCCCATGATTATTTAATAAACATAGATGTCCGTAAGCTTGGTAAAAAAAAAAAATCTGTTATTTAATATACTTAAAACCTTAATGCAGCACGATAAGATTTAATTAAGATTAATACATAAAGCACGTACTAAAAACGTTCAGTTTTTAAGGAAGTACATATTAATATTATAATTCTTATGATTGCACTTTCATGCTTTATAATATCGTTTCAAAATGTTGCCGCCTGCACAAAAGGCAGTTCTATCACTAGATTAATTAGTTTATGCACGCCTCTCAGTTACACCATAACAATTTTGTTCATTAGGATAATAGTAAACATATAGGTGCGTTTAAATGAGGTTGAGAAGGCTGTAAACACGGCGCAATGTTTATGAGTTATAAACTGTATCTCTTTTAAAGTTATTAAAACCTACTGACGCTTTCACTAAAGTTGTTTCTACAGCAGATAAACCGCAAATATATTATATCTAGAAAAAAATAAGTAGAAGTAGTTTACAGCTCACAATTTGGGATATTAAAGTAATAAACAATAGAATTAAATAGGAATACATTAATAATAGTTTTAAAAGAGAAGAAACGGTCATAGTTCAATAATGGAAATGAACAATATATGTCAAATAGGAGAAAGAAAAGCCACACAATAAGTCAAATAGGAGATCAAATAAGAATACAATATGTAAAATAATTAGGTAAAAATATAAATGCAATGAAAGACAAACTTAAAATAACATATTAGACATGACATGTTTTACCAATAACAAATAAGACAATTTTTTGCTGTCATTGAAGACTACTAAGGGAATTTTTCAGTAGAACAGCAAATAAAAAAAAATAACGATCAAGTTGGCAGGAGACAAAGGCATAAAAAAGACTTTATGCATTGGAGAACATAAATAAATGATTATTTTAGTAATATCCCCTCAAGGCTGTGACAATGCAGGCTTTCAGGCTTGAATTCTAATAAGATAGTTTTGTACATTATTTTTAAATGTTATGCTCTTTATTTATCATATTTAGGAAGCATACAGAAAGGGACTTTGTTGCATAGCTACAACAAATTGACCTTTTTTTTAAACAAGCATCAAATGCTTCAGCAAGCTTAATTTGTCAAACACTACTTCAAAGGATCCCACAGAAGGAATCACCAATGGAGCAAAGGATTCAACTTTTAAAGAGAGACCGTGAGATCAGGTTAAATAAAAGAGCATCAAAAGACTTAAAAACAGGGAGAACTAAAAGTTACCACAATGGGGACTGACAGAAAGCTGGATTTAACTGCAGTCGACAGGTGATAGGCTCGACAGCACCCCATAGATGAGGACATCTGCAGCTCAGAGGAAAGAATGCAAAAAGCAACCATTTAGGAATCCTTCTTAACCTCCCTATGGGCAGAGTTCCCCTACTGCACACATACATAACACAATCTTGACACCTATATGACTTGTGGTAATCTGAAAGTAATAAGTGGTTTGTGGTCTTTTTTTCTTAGCTCATCCTGATTTTCATTAGTCTTCTTCCCACAGTCTTCCTGCTTTCTTTCTGATATAACTGTTCCTCACCCTAAGTAGCTTACCTTACTACCATTTTATTCCTCCTGTTTGTTTTTGGTAATTATTAAAAGAATCTGATCATTTTCCACAACTTCACTCCTAATATGCTTTTAGGTCTTCAACAAATTCCTTGAACCTTTACAGAGCAGCTCTATTAACACTGAAATAAAGTTAGATTAAAATATACTATTTTTATTAACTAGAAGATTTCCAAGGGTAGTTTTTTTTATTGAGGGGTGTCAGAATTAAGGGGGCACTGTCAATGCATAAACAAACTTTCAGGTCTCCATTTGAAACCTAAAAGTAAAACAAAATTGTATTAATGACAGCTACTACTTTGTTTGGTCCATCTCCAAATGTTTTTAAAATGTAAGGCCTGGTGGTGATGCTTCGAAGGGCAGCAAGGTGAATTTCAAGGCTTTTAATGAGAATGGTGTTAGACAAACAAAAACTGGGTGAGTAGTTCAAAAACTGGACAGGAAGCAAACAAATGAAAGATCGCAGTGAGGATTCATGTAAAACCAACTTCTGAAATACCGGGTTTGGAAAAGTATAAAAAGGCAAAAGGTAAACAAGTAAAAGCAATCGGGTGAGAAATGGGCAACAGTTAAGGGGGATTAAGACAGCATCAGATCCAGAAACGATTAAAGGTAAACTAGTAAAAACACCTGAAAATCTGAGGGACTATAAACTGAGTTGATAAGGCAAAACCTAGATTCAAAAATTCAAAAAAGACAAGAAGATGACTTAGAGAACAATATGAAAATTCTGAAAAAAAACAACAAAATTAGAACCATGAATTAACATGTACACTTGGCAATTTTTTAAGTTTTTGTTTTTACAGCTGTTTTGTTGAAGGTTATTAAAGTTTTTAACACAACAAAATGTGAAAGAAGTTGAATAGGTAAAAATCATCTCGCAAGGCAATCTGCACTTTCTCATCATTTCCTAGTATGTTTCCTTTTTTCTGGCCCGTGATAGTAATCCTTCACAAAAAAAAACACTCTGGAAAAAAAGAGGACGGAGGAGGAAGAGGAAAAAATAATCTGCCCCTTTTTAATCCATTTCAACCCACATGCTGTCATCTTAACAATTCCTAAACTGCTAAATGCACAGGCAGCACTGACAGTAGGCCTGGGTTTATATCAAAAACATTTTAATCTTTGATGACGAATAATTCTGCAAAAAAAAGGTTGAAAAAACACAAGAGACGTTTCACACATTCCATACTAAGTCTTTTTTGCATTCGTCAAATAAAACTCATTGTAAAAGATAAGCAGAAGAATCCATTGAACACTTTATTGGTGTCATGTTGGGTTTCAGGGATCGAACCCACATGCAGAACACCACTCGGAAACAGGGAAAAAGTTAAACAAGTTTATTTTGAATTAACACACAAAGTTCTGGTTCTGGTTCCGGTTCGGGTCCAAAGCTGGTTTCACAGAGTTCTGTTGGTTTGAGAGTTCGGTTAGCCAGGAGATTTGATTGAGGGATTTTGAGTTCAGGTTCGGAGGGTACCTGGTTCGGTTCCGACAGATCCAGGAAGGGGAGTTCCAGTGAGATCCAGAGAATGAGTTCAGAGCAGAGCGAGAGCAGCAGCAGCGTCTGGCTTCGGCTTAGCGAGGTTCAGACCTAGGTCGGGTTTCCAGCTCTACACAAGAGCGACAG
>JAUZNJ010090490.1:0-22541 GCA_034780135.1 Jordanella pulchra | reverse complement strand
AAGAGAAATAAAAAGAAATAAAAAAGATACATACATTGAAGACATCAAAACCCACACTCTAATCCTAATTTAACCATCTGTCTGTAGAGTTTAAGAAATTTTTTCTCTCTACTGTTTGAGGGATTGCTGTAGACTTTGCTACACAATTCAGGTGAATATTGCTGAACATATCGTACAAAGTTAATGATTAAGTACAATCAGCTGGTTTTCCTTAAATAGAAAATTCTTAACCAATCTGTCTGATCTGATTGAATTGTCTGAGTAAAGTAGCTTGAGATGAGGTGAGTTATGAATTGGCATTATATGAATAAACGGAATTGAATTCATTTAAGTTTTCAGTTTGAATATATATAAATTGACTAAGTAAATCTAAAAGGTCTTTACTATCTAACTTGAATTAAAAACCAAACATAATAAAATCAACTTTCTAATACTGGTTGTAATGTGTTGCCTTAATTTTATTGAGTTATTTATTTATTTTTTTACATTACTCAATGCCCAGGATTTGTATGACATTTTATTAATACATTCTTACATTTTCATTTTATTTTTTGTTTTGTTTCCATTTATTTAAATTTTATACAATTGAAAAAAACACTGAGATTTTAAACCGTATTTAGAGTTTTCTAGAAAATGTTAAAAAACACAAAGTCCTTTGCAAAAATTCTAACTCCCCTTAAAACGTTCCCCTCAGTGAACCATCCATAGGATTGTTATACCAAAAGGTTAAATAAATATTACCAAATACTAAATAATACCAATGTAGCCTAAATCACTGTACCTTGTTAGAAATAATATCCTGCATTCAATTTCCTTAACTGAGTTGTTTTCGGGATTTCTTTTAATCCAAAATTAAAACTTTCAAAATTTTGCATCACAAAGAAAATACTTCCTTTTCTCAAAATAGCAAGCATGTTACATCTGAAGTGTCTTTTAGTGTTTAGAGCAGTTTTTGACTTACTTACATTAAGCACATGGCCTCAATGTGTTCAAAAACTTTTTGAAAAAAAAATACATTGCTTTTAATGAGCCTCTACTGATTTTTTAACAAAGCAAATAAAATACAGCAACAGTAATACAGATAACTAACTAAATGAATAAATAACTACATTGAATGAAATGATGGCTTTATCCTGCTTTACATTATTTTGGGTCTCCATGTGTGGCTCCTGATTTAAAACCATTTTTTTGTTTTTCGCGGGATTTTACCAGTAGATGGCAAAAGACTCCAGCCTCTAATGATCAACCATTTCGATGAATGACATTCACAGACATAAATGGCGCTAAAGTTCTCTAAACTATGGTCAGCTCTATGTTTCTTGTCAAAACGCAATAAATTTAATACATAGCAGTAATTAAAACTTCGCAATTTGCCAAGTTAATTTTCCCTGGTAAGTTTCAGACACCCCCGTTACTCCCAGTACTGCTTGCCTTACTAGTACAGCTCTTTATTTTAGATTTCTTTACATAATTGTTTATTAACCAAAAAGTATGTCCACACTTAAACGTGTCAGTTGAGTAATTACTTTTGGGCGTGTGTTAAGATATGATGACGCTATTGCGTATCGGATAATAGACTTGTTTTGTGATCCACAATTTAGCCCATGGGCGGGGTTGTTCCGGTTCCCTATAGTTTAGTACGAGCCGCACGGTGCACGCGGGGACTTGTAACGAGCGCACCCATAGCAGTTAGATAAGAAAATGCTAGAGACGTTTTGCGCGGCTGATAGACGACTAACTGGAGCGCAAGTGACTGCTTGAGGGCAGCCTCGCTGTCCTCTCTTGTCCGGTATTTTCTCACCCGTTACAGATTTTAGGTATTTATTACAGGGTAGAAGTCAGTGGTGCAGCTAGTTAGCTTTTAGTTTGCTATCTCAGGAAAGCCGTCTATCGGAGCTTGCTTTACGCAAGCAGACGGAAATAGCTGAAGAATGCCTCCCATCGAAAATGACACCGGCAAAAACGAACTCAAAACTCAAATACAAAAGCTTATTGAAGACAATCAAGTGGTGGTCTTCAGCAAAAGCTACTGTCCATATTGTGTTAAGGTAAGTTTTTTTTTTCCCCCGGTTTTAGTAGACCTTTCTTTCCCCCGTTCCGGAACTTCGATATTTCTCCCGCGAACTTCACGGGATGGGCTCGGCCTAATTGCTGGAGCTGTGTTTCGACACTTCTGACGCCCCCTGTCTCTTTTAAGATTCCGTTAAAACTTAATATAATTTGACTACCGTTTCACGGCTCGAAACGACGTGGTGAACCTGAAACTGAGCTAACACTGCATGAGTCAATAGAAAGGGAGGAATGCAACTTATTCGTATGCGGCTAAACGTTAGCTTGCAAAATATCTTGCCCTCCGCAGACTTGGTTGGATTTTTATTTTTACCTGACGCCCAAGATAGCCTGTTTCTATCTCCGGTTGAAGCCAACTTCAGTTAGGTATTTGTATGGTGCCAGTTATTTGTGTTAAGTTTTTGTGATAGAAAGAATTTGGTAACGCTTTGATAAACAACCATTTAAAGCTTAAAGTTACTTTAAGCTAATTCGGGTTTATTTTTCAGGATGCAACATGATTCCGGAAAGAGTTTTTTGAACAAATGATGAAACATGATCAGTCTTTGTTTCGTCTGCGTTATCAAGTGTAACAAAGACATAGTGGCGATGATTTTCCATGTAGGCCCCAGATGTTCAGTTTTTGTCCTATCTGTTGGAGCCACTTCCTCCAGCTGTACCCATCCCATGTCTTAATAGATGTTAGTTTTATCCTCTAACCCTGTTCAAACTGTGCTGACTCATCGGTTGTGCTAATTTTGCTTCATCATGCTGTTTGTTCATTAATGATGCCTCAGTTCCCGATAAGTTAAGCTGCCTTTTATTCAATTTATATATATTTGTAAATCGAAATGAACTAAGTTGAAAGAATTAAAAGACATATCTAATTCCTCTCACTGCAGTCGCTGTTATTCAATACTTTGTGTTGATTCATCACGTTCAAGCCCAATGAAATGAGTTAATACTTCTGCAAATATCTACAGTTTTACATGTGCACGTTTTGTAATAATGGCATTTTAGCCCACAGTTTCCTACAAATACTGGTCTTTGTTTTCTCTCTATTGGAAGTGTGTGTTCATGTATTTCTTTAGTACGCAACACAACAGTTCAATTGAAGACAGGTGTTTTTCATCCAACTGAAGTACTGCTTGCAAATACTCTATTCAAATGGATGAAAACAACTGACTGCAACTAAATCAAAATACTGCTACTACAGTGGCAGACATTACAAAGTCATACTGTGTTGTTTTTATTCAAAGAATTTTATCATTGTTTGGGATTTTGCAGGAGTTATGCGAAATAGTCTTAAGAGGAAAAACGTTTGGTGCAGGGATTATGCACTTGCCCCGTGTACAGAGGCCTTACTCTGTAAAGGTCTGAAAACCACCCACTGTCAATGCCTTAAAGCAGTTATTTCAGAAGTTTTTATTGTTTCACGGGTGATTATTAATGTTTTTTTCAGTAAGAAGAGATTGAAGTTGGAATCTGCATTTCAGGATTTTTAAAGATCAGTGATCGGCCAGAATCCTGTAATCTGTGCAACTCTGATATCAAAACATCTGGAGCTAAATAATACAAATGTTTATTCTGGATGAGATATTTTGACTTTTTTTGGTTGGGGGTTAAAAACCCAAGAAAGTGTTGCATCACTTTTCAGAAGCTGGAAAAAAATAACACCCTGAAAATGATACAAATGCATTGTTCACGTGTCACTTAGTAACTCAAGAAATACGGTTAAGAGGATAAGCTTGTCTATCCATGACATGTCCATGTCTGACGTGGCCTCGGCGTCATTTTGATACAGGTTTCAGAGCCCGCTCCTACTGCTTTTTGCAAATCGGATAAATGTGCAAAAGCCTTTTTTTACTGTCATTACTGCCAGCTGTGCTGAGATACCCGCTGTGTAAAGACAGTATAGGAGGTTTTACCAGGCATGTAACGTTTTTTTTTTGTCATGCAGCTGAATTTATTTTGTTGTCGTTTTATAGGTGAAGAACCTGTTCAAAGAGCTGAACATCACGTGTAATGTCATGGAGTTGGACCTCATTGGTAAGAATGAAAATAGTTCTTCCTTACTTTAGCCTTCAGATGGCCTGGTTGACCTCTGCTGACTTGAACAGCAAACATCTAGCATTAAAGATATTAATCTACAAGCTAGATGTAAGGATGGTTAAGAAGATATAGTCATTTCATTATGATTTTCTTCCAGGTTTTTTGTTGTTGTGCGGACATTTTAAAAGGACCAAGAGGGTCAACATTTGTTTATTTATTTTATAAATCTGTTTGATGGAATTCCGTGTGCTGTTATCAAATATGAAACTATTCTGGGATACTAGAGGAGTTAGGACTCATGAGGAAGAAGCTCACCGGATGTTGCACTGAAGACATGGAGTTAATATTTTGGTTAAATTGTGCTGGACCAATTGACACTCTGTTGTCTTTGCTCACATAAACTGTGGTGCTGTAGGTTATAACTGAAAAGAGGGCAAAAATAAAAGTGTGGATCAAAAATAGCTCCACTTAGGCTTAATTGTAACCGATATGTCTTTAACGCTTATTCTAAATACACAAACGAGCATCATCACAGATCTTGGTAGACCTGAACTAGCAGTAAAGGTCCTCACCAAGATGAACTGCACATGTTGGTGGTGTGCCTTTAGAAAAACCCAACTTTGCTTCACCAGCAGAGTATCTTTAAGTGACGTCTTATTATCCTCTGCTTAAAAAGTGGTCTTGTTGAAATGAAAGTTCTCCAATGTGAGCTCATTTGAGCTGGCTCATGCCAAGCGCTTGCAATAGGGTGTCTGTGCTGAAAGTTTAAATATTTGGCAACAGGAACTTGCACTTCAAATGTGTTTTGTCACAGGAGCTACATATTTGGGGAATTTGGGAAGTGTAGTTAGTTTATTGCATTAATAGAAGTTAAAGCACCGCCTCTGTCTTAAGTGGTCATTAGAGTGAAGGCTGAGGATTTCTGCGGGGAGGTGACAGATTAGTGGGAGAAGAACTTGACGTGTTTCTGTTTGGAAGGTTTATCGTTGATTGGGCCACAACTAAAACATACCAACCACCTGTTCTGATCTGATTGTGTTTTTATCCAGAGAACGGAACCAGCTACCAGGAGATGTTGCTGGAGATGACCGGACAGAAAACCGTTCCTCAGGTCTTCATCAATAAGACACACGTTGGTGGTTGTGACAATACCATGCAGGTGAGGGTCTGATGTCTTCAGCTGGTGTCATCTCATTGTTATTGGTGCCTTCTGTGAGTCAGAGGTTGACCGTTGTCATTAATACCTAGCAGAGTTATTAGTGGGATCTTATAGCTTTAATGTAATCGCTGCTTTTTAATGTTTGCATCAGGCTCATAAAGACGGCAGCTTAGAGCAGCTTCTCAGCGGGGAAAATCAAGCATATGACTATGACCTGATCGTCATCGGAGGAGGATCTGGAGGCCTGGCGTGCTCCAAGGTGATGGAGTATATTCAGTTCTTCTGGTCTGATTGTTTGTCATCGTTTTGACCAGTTAAGGGTCTGTAATTCTGAAGTTAAAGCTAACATTGCGATTCTCTTCACTAGTCTGCTTTCCTGTTCAATAAAACGCATCATATTTCAAAGCAGATTGAAACATCTTAACTTTAACTTTAGTTGTTGGACAGTTTGCAACAGACTGACAATAACAAGGGGTCTCCCAACAATAGGAAGCAGCCCTCCTGGGGAAAAAGGTCATGGTGTTGGACTATGTTGTCCCCACCCCAAAGGGAACCTCCTGGGGTAAGATGCTGCGACTGATTAAAACTCATCCGGCAGCCAACATAGAGTCTAAATATCTGCTGTCTGTATCAGGTCTCGGTGGGACTTGTGTGAACGTCGGCTGTATCCCAAAGAAGCTGATGCACCAGACGGCCTTGTTGGCTACAGCAATCCAAGATGCACGGAAGTTTGGTTGGGAGTTTGATGAATCGGGTGAGCCTTTAATCTCGTGAGATCTTCACAGCTCGTTAATGAGGAGCGTCCGTGTTTGACCAGGTGTGTGTTTGTCCTCAGTGAAACACAACTGGGAGACGATGAAGACGGCGGTGAACAACTATATTGGTTCATTAAACTGGGGCTACAGGGTGTCGCTGAGGGACAAAAACGTCAACTACGTCAACGCCTACGCAGAGTTTGTCGAACCCCACAAAATCAAGGTAACTGGCCAACGTGAAGGAAAACCACCTCGAAACTACAAAGTTTTGTGTTAAATGTTAGTTTTATGTGATAGGCCAACACATGCTGTATGGAAAGAAAGAAAACCAAGTGTAGCTAACGTGTGTATTCAGTCCAGTTCCTTGTGTTTTGGAGATGCAGTTCGTAGTGCAATCAGAGGGTCAGCATTATCTGTCTCGGTTATGTTTCTCAACTAGACGCCTCATGGATGTTTTTAATAAGCTACCGTTTTCCTTTTTGTCATCTGTGACAGACAACAACCAAACGAGGGAAAGAGACGTTTTACACGGCGGCAAGATTTGTCTTGGCCACAGGAGAAAGACCACGTTACCTGGGAATCCCTGGAGACAAGGAGCACTGCATCACCAGGTGAGAGTGCAGAGGTGATCTGCCAGCCTGTGGAAAGCTACAGCTGGATCTTTGCTGTTTGGTTCCTCTGATCTGTTGGTCAAATTATCTGCCATCATGTTGGACGACTCTCTGCTCTTTATTGTTGCTCCATGATGTTGGTCCTTTTTTTGAGGGGTTAAAGCTCAAGCAACCTCTGAATTAAGCTTAGGTTTTACAATTGGAGTATTTCTAGTGCTTACCGTTGCTAAAGCATGCTTTTTCTGTGTTTTGCTCTGATTACGTTACTTGGCAATAATTCTGCAGGACAGGTTTTCAGATCTTCGAGCCAGCCTGCTCAGCAGTGTTCACTGAATGTCTTGAACCAGTTGTGATAAAATCTCCTTGGCAAACTTTTTGCTAAAGCAATTTATATACAAAATGTGTATTATTATTATTATTATTATTATTATTATTATTATTAATTAGATTTTTCCCCCCCAGATTTTCATGTTGCAACCTGTAATCCCAGCGTATGAAATGGAATTGGACAATCAATCACTCAGTCAGTAATACATCATGAGAAATCAATTGTGCCCTCTCTCTCTCTTTGTCTTGCTCCTGTAGTGATGACCTCTTCTCACTGCCCTACTGCCCGGGGAAGACCCTGGTTATCGGAGCGTCATACGTGGCCCTGGAATGCGGCGGCTTTCTGGCCGGCCTCGGCCTGGACGTCACCATCATGGTGCGCTCCATCCTGCTCAGGGGCTTCGATCAGGACATGGCCAACCGTGCCGGAAAGCACATGGAAACGCACGGAGTCAAATTCATTCGCAAATTTGTGCCGACAAAGGTTTGTGTTCTTCCTGAGCTGCTGAAATGTTGGTCTGTAGCAGATTTTACTTTTTTTCTTCTTCTTGTGTCAGATTCTGTCATTCCTGTGTTTTTCATAAGAGTTGCAAAGTAGCTGCGCTTGCTGCAGACTTTGTACCGTGTGTAACTGTTAAACATGCCAGGATTCTGGCAGTAGATTAACCTTTTCTTTTTCTCTCTTCTGTCAGATTGAGCAGCTGGAGGCGGGCAGTCCTGGCAGGCTGAAGGTGACGGCCAAGTCCACGGAAACGGACGAGATCATCGAGGACGAGTTCAACACGGTATCTAGTTCTTATCAGTTCATCCAGCCAGCCCTCACAGCTGCAACACGTCAGTGCTGCCGAACGCTTCTCACGTTATCATCACCGTTTGTGGCCCTTTTGTTTAGATGAACTTGTTTACATTTCCTGGAGCAGTTATTTCAGATTCCTGTTTTTTTTTTGTCATTAAATCTATATGTTCTTCTCTTCCGTGCAGTCAAATCATCTTTAAGGTCGCTGTTGGCGAACAAGTCCAGCTTGTTAGTTTAGTTTATTGTTCTGGGTTTATTTATTTCTTTGTATGCATCGTTTGCCAAGTGTAAATATAAACTTCAGGTTGAGCCCATTTTAGCAGCAGCACTCAATTCTTGTGACGTCTAAGATGAAGGAAGTGGGGTTTTTTTTATACCTTTTGTGAAAAGAATCATGACTGAGGACTTGTCAAACTAACCAGTCCCTCCTTCTGTCCCTCAGGTCTTGATAGCAGTGGGTCGAAATGCATGCACGGACAAGATCGGCCTGGACAAGGCAGGTGTCAAAGTTAACCCAAAGTAAGTTCCCATCATCTGCTTCTGTACATTCGGCTGCGTCACGTGTTCTGAGCTGTGCCTTTAAGACTCGACGTACAGTCACAGTGATTCAGCAGTTCTGGCTCACCCTCAGCTCTCTGCTGGGAGAGTTGTAAGTGTCCCAGGGGGAGTTATCAGGAAGAGATAAGAGGTGACTGGCTAGTAAACGGAGAATGTAGCAGTGTATCATGTGTCAGCATGTGGGTACGAGCAGGGATCAGCTTGCTATATAGCTTGATTTACAAAGCTTTCTGCATCTTATTCATGTTATTGTCTCACAACTTTTGATATAAGACTGATCTGATTGATTCTGCTTGGATCCACTTGGAGAATCTAAGCTTCATTTGCAGAAATGGTTTAGTAGTTTGAGGCCGGCAGGGATTAAGAGGCTGAAGTCGGCTTTAGTGCTCCTAGTCATGCTCTGGTCTTATGACCATAGCAACATTAGCAACATTCACAACCTGAAATCCAATTGGAGCCGCTGGGCTTGGGGGCCTATCAATGGGCCCGGGGTGTTTCTACTGTATGCTGTCAAATATTAACGCTGTCTTCTCAAGCACCACTACAGCTCATTGTTTGCGCTCTAGATGACCTTGGATCCAGTTATCTTTGCTGTGTCAGACGTAAGAATTTCTGTACTTCTTGTTCATCTTGTGAACCATGTGGTTAAAATCCAAATGTCCTTTTCTTAAAGGTGATTTGTTAGTTTATTACCAGCTCATAATCAGCATCAAAACGGGTCTGCAGGCAATGCTCATTGTGTTTATTAGGATTTTATCTGCTAGACAAACTAAAGCAAAATTCTCAATTTTAGAGGAAACAAAATATCTTATTTTGTAATGAAGGTGCTCTGATTAGTGTTGTGTAGACTTGGATAAACAGGCTTTCACATTACCTAGGAAGTTTAATATATTTGGTCAGGACTTTGACTAGGCCATTCTAGCAGAATATGCCTTGATCTCAGCCACTCCATGGAAGATAGTTCTATCTATCCTCCTTTCCTTCAACCCAAGCAGGACTGATAACCCCCACATCATGATTCCACTGTGGATGACAGATGGCTTAAAAAAAACAGAACACCTTAGTTTGTCATTATGTGACAAAAAAGAAAAGGAAAAGACTCCATACCAGTGAAAGACCAATAGTGGACCTCGAGCTGCTCCCATTACTTCTTGTTTGTTTAAAATCAACATGAACAAAAAACGGATTAGTTTGACAAAATCCCCCCCTGCTGGTTAAAACAGGCCAAGCTTGTTTGGCTTGGATTAGTTACTCACCAAACTCTCATATTTGTCCAGCTATTCTCTCCTGGAGTTAAGTTGAACAGCTGAACCTAAAGTAAACATTTCTGCTGACCATAGGATGGCTGCACTAAATGCAAACTAGAGCGCCGCCCTACATCAGTCATTACTGTAGAAACTGGTCAAAAATGACTCGTAAAGAAGCTGCAGGGATTTTCTCTTTTCTTTGGTGATTTTTCGACATCTTGCACCCATGCTCTGTTGTTCTACCTTTAAGGTGGATAATGACGATGAAATGCTAACACTCAGGATGAAGGAGGAAAATCTGAATACTTTTTAATTGTCATTTTTTATTTTGATAAAACAAATGTCTTTTCTGATATCAGGCAGCTGTGTATTTGAAGTGTAAAAATGTTGAACCGAATCTGTTTTGGAGTTGGGATTTATATCTTATGTTTTTTTTTTTTTTTTGATAGATGATGATGTTGAAAAGCTGATTAAAACTAAATGTTAACATGTTCTTATGAATGCTGACCTATGTGCCACATTGCTTGATGTCACAGTTGACTTTGTTTGAACCCAGCAAGAAACTTTTTTTTCTTTGATTTGTTTCCTTGTTAATCTTTTATAATCCTGTTCCAGGAATGGGAAGATTCCAGTGAACGATGAAGAACAGACCAATGTGCCCCACATCTACGCCATCGGAGACATTCTGGAGGGAAAGTGGGAGTTAACACCTGTTGCCATCCAAGCTGGGAAGTTACTGGCCCGTCGCCTCTATGGAGGATCAAGTGTGAAGGTACTGCAGCCTTCCTCTAGTCCCGCCTGTACAATACTGCCAACGAACCCTAACTAACAAATCTGTGTCTGCAGTGTGACTATGTCAACGTTCCCACCACTGTCTTCACCCCACTGGAGTACGGCGCCTGTGGGCTGTCAGAGGAGAAGGCCACTGAGCTCTACGGACAGGACAACATCGAGGTGAATAATTCATCATGGCCAATCGGGTTCAGGACAGGTTTTCTTGTTAAATGACACCAGTTGATTGTAGATATTAAACATAAAAATAAGGAGCGTTTCCAGTAGGTCAATCAGAATTAAGTCTGATCATGTTTGCCAAATTAAATGTTAAAGGTGTCGACTGCCGAACACACCTTCTGACCTTTACAGCAGCTGAAGGTGAAAACTTTGCAGCTTTAGATGAAATGTATGATATTAGAAATAAACAGCGTTAAACTTTGTTTCCAGGTGTGTGTTTGTTTTTTTTTTTTTAATCCCCCTTTTTTTTACATGTTCAGGTGTATCACAGTCTTTTCTGGCCTCTGGAGTTCACTGTGCCGAACCGCGACAACAACCAGTGCTACGCCAAGATCATCTGTAACAAACTGGATAATGTACGGTTAACCTGGCTGTTCAGGCTGATTTTTGGCTGAGGCGACTGCTGGCTTCACTTGTTTGTTACTCTGGGTTTATTTTCTTTTCCTTCCCTTTTCAGGACCGGGTCATTGGGTTTCACTACCTGGGTCCAAATGCAGGGGAGGTGACGCAGGGCTTCGGTGCCGCCATGAAATGCGGTGCGACCAAAGAGCAGCTCGATGCCACCATTGGGATCCACCCAACCTGTGCTGAGGCAAGAAGAAAACATCTGTTTTTATTATTTGAAAGGCATTTTTCTTTTTCTCTCTAAACCTTTTGGATTTTTCCTTGTATGAAAATGTTACATTTCCAAAAACATTGATCATAGAGAGCACAAACTGAGACACGATTAGGGTTCGTGAACTTAAATCCATTAGTGTTGCATGGCCACACTGCTTCCTGTATGGGAGCAGTAGGCCTCCCCTCTTTTATCTCCTCATCGACAATCTTTAATTGACTTATTAAAAAGATCTTGAGCTGAATTTTGGATCAGATCCATTGTGCAGCTGCATGATGCATATTAGCTTAACAATAGAGCAGCATTACCCATTCATTATGCTAATGTCTAACAGTGCTAATTATTGCACATTAACAGGCTCTGGATGTTTCACTTCATCTTCATTTTAGAACAGTCTGGTTTTAGGCTAATTCTGGGTTATTGGGTTTGGGTTTCTGATGGGGATCACTTGTACAACTTGATGGCCCATGTGATGAAGATGTTTAGAGCTTAAAGTCCTCCCTTATTGCTGGTTTCTGTCGAACAATTTTTGGTTCATGCTGTTTCCGTTCCAAGGTTTTCAGTTTCAGAACAAGCCCACATCATCACTGATCCTTGAATCACTATGCTATTGATTTTAGCTACTTTTGTTCTCGTAACTGAAGGTCTTCATAGGTTTGCCTATCTGTCTTTTGTTTTTCTCAAACATTTTTTTTTTTCCCTGCAGATCTTTACCGACTTGGAGGTAACAAAGAGATCCGGTGGAGACATCACCAAGAGTGGCTGCTGAGGTTAAACCCTGCTTGTTTAGCGGGCTGCTCTCATAATCGACTCTATAAGCACCTGTCCTCGTTTGGGCTTCAGTCAGAGTTCACGGGATGTTTGTCTGGCTTGTTATCCGATCTGATGAAAGATCCTAGACTTTGCTGCGAGGCAGCAAGGAGGTGACCTGAAGTGCTTAGAGTCTGATTTAAGAGTAGTCTGCTGAACGGCGGGGTTACTCTGCAAATGTTGCTGCTGGCCTCCACCAGTGTGTTCCTTCTCAGAGGAGCTCCAGCACACACTAACAGCTGGGATGTGTGTGTTTGGAGTGTTTTATGACGTTCTGGCCCGTAACCTAAATTAGTGAGGTGGGCAAGGATCGATGTCCCTCTGCAGAAGCACCTGATGGTGGCTCCCAATCCTTCGTCCAAATCCCAACCTGCGTCTGATTGTTCTCCCCCCCTCCCCCCGTAAGCAGAGTGTGCACAGACTGAAAACAGCTTGAATTACTGTGTGGCTTCAGAGTATGTCTAAATCTATTATAATTCCAATCGCTCATCTTATCCTGAGTTCAGCGTCGGTCTGAAATGTATGCTTGTGACTGTCAAAGCAGTAAAGAGGGAAAACTTCTGAGCGTGCAAACCGTAGAGCCTTTGGAGAGATGCTTTGTAACCTGTAGACAGTTAATTTATCCTGTGTTTTGCCTCTATGTTGTAAATAAAGTTTATTCAACCTTCTGTCAGCACAGGACTTTGGTTGACTGTATAAATGACTAGTTTCTTCATGTCATAAATCTTGTAGACAACTTTTCGCTCCACATTTAATAAAGGTGGTATTCACATTTGACTTGTTGGTTTCTGTTGGGCAGTGCGTCGTTTGGGTCTCCTGTGTCTTGGGTGGGTTTCTTTGGAATGGACCTGATATACTTGCTGCTAGAGGCATGGAGGTTTTTGATGTTTTTATTTAAATCACAATAAACTTGTCCTACTTTCAGTTAAAATGATCAAATTCTGCATGTGGATGCTTTGCTGCAGGAAGGTCCGGCTCTCCTTTAAGCAGCTGGTTTTTAGGAATAAGCATTATCTGAAAATCTAGAAGCAAAATCTATGGAAAAGATTAAGTATGAATGGATAAAGACACCCCCAAACAAAAATTCTTGAAGACAGCAAAGACATTTTGTGTTCAGAATAACGAAGCTGAGACATGAGTCCTAAAAAGAAGTTGTGAGCACTGTTGCCTGCTGGGGAAATGGTCAAAAAAAAATAGCAAGCGTGTGAAAAGTTATCCTTGAATATTTAACACAATCCATGCAGTAGGTCTGGGATAAAGGGTTCATACACGCCTTACTTTAAAATGAGCTCCAGGTTTTCTGGAATTCAATAACATAGAACAAAGCTGACCTGAAGCAGGAAAAATGTGGCCTGATTTCATGCTGAAAGTGGTTGAGTGAATGTAAATATCTTTTCATTACCTCTATTCCAGTACAACTGATATACAGAGGAAACAAAACCATTCTCACTGCCTTCATCTTCCTCTTATCCTTTGATAACTGGTAGTTTTTAGATAGCAGTGCTTCCAGAGAAACTCCTGCTGATTGATTTTTCTTTAAATATCTTTTTCTATTCAAGTTTTTTAAACACCACCATAAAGACATTATTTTGAAAATATTGTACATGAATACATAATATACTCTTTGACCTATTAAGGGTTTGAATATTAATAATACTCGACCTATTTTCTGAATAAAGTCGTGAATAGGACAATTATGACTAGAAGGATGAAGAAAACACACTTTATAAAGCTGTTATAGTAAACATAACGGTGACATAAATCAGACACATGTAATACAGATGACCCTGAAGGTTGTGGGAATAAAAATGCTTGAATTGATCTTATTGTGTTTGCTGATGAGGAAATCAATGTTTTCAACCAGATGATGACCAAAACTCAGCTGTAACCAAGCAGCATCATCACAGTGACGCCAGAGAGCCACTGATGTAACCTAAAGAAACACTACTAACTGGGATGGTTGCTTCATTTGCAGAGTGTTAGAGAGCCCCTCCAGCCCCACTTATTCAGAGGTCACAGTTTTCAAATTAGATTCACTATCTGCTATGAGACACAGACTTAGCCATGTCTTTTCCAGTGCATGTGCAAACCAGGACTTAATCTGCCTATCATAAGGCACTAATAAATACCCTGATAAAAATCATATAACATATAAACCTAACCTCTCTTTAAATCTCACCAGAATTGATTAATTTCTGATCTGCAGTCTACTTTTCAGATGAGATGAAACATTTGATCATTTTCCAGCATTAATCACACATTTGGATGATTAAAAATGCCTTTTGAAGAAGGAAAAAGTCCGGTAGCCATAAAATAAAAGACATTTGACGTGATGCAGGGTTACGCCACGTCCAGGTCTACTCATAATCAGCAGACAGTGTGTGCAGGAGAAAGACCTAAAATTAGTGATCATATTTTTAATAGCATGAGCTGGGCTTCTATTTTAAACAAATAAAATGCTTTGAAAATAGACCTCAAGTCATCCACATGAGTTTGGAAAAGAAAAGAAAACAAACATTCACACCCAACAGAGGCGGTGACCCGAGTTTCAGGATCTGCCTTGACTCAGAATTTAGCAGCTAAAGAAAATACTTAAGACTCAACTTAGACTTTTGCCCTGAAGACTTGAGACTTGATTTGGACTCCTGGTCTGATATTTATCATTAAATGAAAAGTTTATAAAAGCCAGTGTTTTCCACAGACTGCAGTTGCTGCATGTTTTATTTTGAAAAAACATATGACATAGACATTATTCAGCTAAATTGAAGTCTGTTCAAAGCCAAGTACCTGAACGCATCCTTTGATAATTTAGTTAAGGAACAAGCTGAGCATCCTGTCCTCCTAGACGAACACAAATCACATTCTGCTTGGAGCCACAGCTCTCTGACCAAACCCCTCAAAATATTTGATCCTCCGCCTTGGCCAGGTACCATATCAGTTTTACATCTGAGGATCCTACTTCCACCTGTCAATCCAAGAGCACAACTTTGGGTTTCACACTGGAAACGTTAGGCTGTCCATCTAATTTTTTTTTTTTTTTTAGTATTTACTGAATCATTTCTTTTGACAAAATACGGCTAATTTGGCACACATGTACAGGAAACATATTTTAAAGATTTTGCATTTTTTTGTAACTTTTCTGTTTTCAAGGTATTTACTCTAAACCCTCTGTTTCAAGTGAGTTCATCAATTAAGAAAAAACATTCAAGACAAGTGGCAAAGAGTCCAAGCTCCTCTGTTGTTATTAACTTCCTTTCCACTGGTCCTAAATCTGACTTCTTATTCGGTTTTAAATAATGAATTCACAGATTATGAACTTTAATTTTATTGCATCTTAAGTTCAGATTTGCAGATCTGGTCCTCTTCAAATACACCTGCTTCCTCCCATTAATTTAGATATGAGTTGAAGGGTGTTTGGTTTGGTTACTTCAGGGTCTCCTCAGAATCTTTGCTTTTCATGACATGGCTCTGGTGGTATCTTCAGACCACAACCTGGGAGTGAACTGGAAAAGTTAGTATCTGAGTCAGAAGTGTGCAGGATCAGCATCAGCTTAGTCTGAGGCCATGGTTCTCAGATGCAAAAGGATGGACTGCCGCCTCCAGATTTGCATTCAATCTCAGATGGAGTGGTTTAGATGCTGATCCGGTTTGTGAGACGAGGCCCAAGAGAATAAAATCCAGGATGCAGGCAGCTGGAATGAACTTCCTTTATCGAATGAATTCACTCCGAGTATGACTGCTGGTCCTCTGCCTCAAAAGGTGTGAGCTGAGGCGGATCAGATCAGGTTCCAGATCAGCAGACATCCTAAACATCCCAGCACAGAGCCAGAACTAATGTCAGATACATCTAGACTGGGAAAGTCTCCAGGTCCAAGAATAAACTGGAAGACTGCTAATGAGGACAGGAATCTTATCTCTGTTATCTCTTTGGTACTTATTTTAATAATGGGTTAACTGACTTCAATAACATATCTGCTGTTAGAAAGTTTTCTTGAAAGCAGACGTTCCAACTTAGTTATAACTATTGTAACTTAAATATCTCTGACACTGTTTCAGCAAACCTTTGGCCCTTCATCCTGCAGCAAAGAATGAATAATCAAAACATCAGGTGGGAGGATATTGTGTGAGCTGCCTGTGGGCAGTTTAAATAGATCCAAATCATGCCATTGAAGTCTTTCACATCACCTGCATCAGAGAGCCTGGGAGAAAGAACAGCATCATTTCCTCTGCACGTCTGTGGGACTATTCAGCCTCTGTGAGTGGTGCTCCTGATCAATGGCGTCCAGGCTGGTGTGAAGCCTTTGTTAGCCTCAGGTGCTCACATCTGAAAGCCCCATCACCTGTAAAGGCTGCCATGACAACTCAGTCTTTGATGAGTTTTATCTGGCAGGGGGTGAGGACAATCTATCTCTGAGCTAATTGATTCACATGCTTTTGTTGTACAAATGCAGACAAAGACAGAGGCTTTGTCCCTCAGTGAAGCTGTGCGACAAGTGATATTTTAGAGTTCTGTTTGAAGCGGGATCAGCATCCTACTCAATGCATTGTTTATGTGCATGTTTTAACATGCAATGGAATGAAATAGTAGAACCTACCAGTATCTTATAGGAAGTATTCATACTACTGTTTTCTTGATACAAAGGTTTTGGACTCAAGATACAAAGTAAAGTTCTCAATACAAGGTAAAATGCCCCCAAATCACCTTTTTGCATTTGCTTCCTCGGAATAAATTGAGTTGCACAGTTTCTTCAAGCTCTGTCCATGTTAGCAGAGGTTTAAAGCACCACTATCTTCAGCCATGAATAAATACATAATGGGAGGAGGGGCTTAATGTCTGTTATTGCAGATAGAGACCACAAACTGGGGAAACCAAAATGGGTCAGTTTTATATCAAAGTCTGTCAAGAGTTGATTTAAGCTGACTCTAATGTTTGGTAGGGAACTGTAAGAAACAAATTCCTTGGTTTTAATGATGAAAACCAGCAAACACAACATGCAGATCAGGGTTGTAGTTGTGGAGAAGTTATAAAAACATTCCCCAAACAGTTTAAGTATCTCCCAAAGTACTGTTCACTCCAACATCTTAAGATGGAAAAAGTATTGTCATAATAACTAGTGGATCTCTGCATCAAATGTGACCTTTAATAAAGTGTGGCTTTAAGCTGAATGAGAGGCATAATGTAGCTCAGATGTTAGTTTTCCAAAGGCCATGCACCAAACACAGCAAACATAGGTGAAACATGGGAGTGGTGCCATCATGCTGTGCGGATACCTTCCTTCAGTAGAGGCAGGAGAGCTAGCCAGAGTAAACAGGAAGATAGATAAAGCTATTACTGGTAGGAAACATGCCAAAGGCTTGAAAAGACTCGGAACAAAGTCAGAGGTTCAACATCCAACAAGTTCTGACCTGTATTCTGTCCTCCCTGTATATATTTTGTTGTACATTCATATTTTAGTGCTGAGTTTTAGATTTTGGATCCAATTTTCTATTGTGCCATGTCTAGATTGACGAGCATTATCTCTGTGTTCATTTGTTTCTCTACCCCCAAGCCTCAGTGCATCAGAGTCACTTGGCTCCTATGTCACTGATCAACTTTAAGAATGCCTGTTTTTTTTTTTCTTTTTCAGATCCTTCTTTTCTTTAATGAATATCACCAAAATCAGAGTGTTTATACTGTCTTTCTATTCCTGGATTCTATGTCTCCACAATAAATCTGACATATTCATGTTTGTTTATAACAATGGCCCAGTCGAAGTCAAGTTCTTAACTCAGTGTAGCAGAATCTGTAGCAGAAGTTGAAAAAATATGATAAAGTTGCTATAAATCCTACCTTACAAGGGTTCGGTTAATCTGGAAATAACAATGACCGAAGGTTTCAGTCTGTTCATATGCAAACTTGCTAAAATTATCAAACAAAAGTCTTAAAAATTAGACTCAGATGGGGTTGAATGCACACCACAGTCCAACATTTCACAATTCTTTAGCAAACCATTTTTCCTTAAATGCTGAAAAAATGAATTATATAGAAATATAAGGTATGCTCAGATTTTCAGAGGAACTCATTTTGTCATAATTTTTGCAAAGCAAAAGGAGCAACAGATCAACAGTTCGTAACCAGTGAGTGATCATATTACCTCTATGGAAGAATTTCTGTGTAGCAGCTTAAACCGCCCCCACCCTGCAGTGACTGTGAGGAAGTGACTAAGCCTCCATCGTCTTAGTATTTCTTCATGTCCTATTTGATTCTCTGTGTTGCTTCTTTTTTTGTCGTCTTAGTAGGGCCTCAGGGTCATGACTTTGCATCCCATATTTATTGATGTTCTTTTTACTGAAAGTTGACAGCAGGGGCCTTTTTAATCATCAAATCTTACATGTTTTAGGCTCCTTTATAATATTCTGTGTGGAGGAAGTCAATAAACAGAACAGACACCTAACTATTGCAGAGTTGCAGCCATCTGATCCTGTCTCTCTGGCACATCAACACCACAAAAAAAAAAAAGAAAGGAAGACGAACAACAGGTTAAACTGGAAACTGGCGAACATTTGAACAGTCCTGTCATATTCCAAACCTTAAAACATTACAGCATCTATTAGGAGAAACTTTTTTTCTTTTGTTATTTTTCAGTTTGTACATTTAAGCCAGGATGCTGGCACAGCATGGCCTGTCAGATAAACCAAACATTAACACTTTAAAGCCTGGACTATGAAATCATTTTCTGAAAATTTTTGTTATTTTCAAATAAGATTTATCTCTTAAATTTCTGACAACTGATGAAAAACATACATTTGGTATAAGTTATATTAGATCATTTATTTGCATAATTTTTAAAACATTAGGCATTTCTGTATAACATTTATAGATTTTATGTTCACTAGACGTGAACAAAAATATCCCACTGATGATGCAGAGGTCTCAAAAAGTCCTGTATCAAATATGATACACTTGTCTTTAAAGGGGTTAAACATGTTTTCTACTCCCAGCTGTTTTGAAAGAATTTAAACAACTTGACTGCATAATTGAAAATGTAATGTACTTCTGACATGTTTAGTTTATTGCATTCTCAGTGTTTAGCATAGTCTTTCACTCTAAGGGGATGGATCATATAAAGTGATTAAATTGTGTAAAGAAATGAATTTTAAAAACAGTTTTGAAAAGTCAAAATTGATTTAATCAAGTTATCTTGTGTGTATAACGTGGTTATTAGCCTACCTCCTTAATACACTATTTTAAAGAAGTAAAGTATGGCTATTTTAACAAGCTAATATTGATTATTGCCTATTGTGTATACAAAGAGGATATTTTCCCAGCCTCAGTGCTGTCATAATTATAGTAAAAGGAACCATCTAAAGCTAGGATTTTTTTTTATTTTGTTGATAAATGAACCAAGTAATTTTAGATGAGGTTGGGAAGAGTGAAGACTTAAAGGGAATCTGGTGTGATATGATAATATCGATGTGTGTTGTTGTTGTAAGACTGGATAAATTGTACATGACACCTTTGGTCAATTGATATGAACAGAGCTCCTATAATAGAGATCTGTTTTCTCAGTGACCTATATAGACGTTGGTGTGAAATGAAATAAAAAGGTTTCAAAGTGATCTAAAATAAACATAAAAAATATGTATTAATCTCTCTCCCTGTTATTAACACTATACATGACAAATCAGGACCTCTACAACATTACCCTCCTTATGCTAAAATGCTAAGATAGGATTTGAAAACAGGACAGTAAATAAAACTTGCAGTTTAGCACAAAGAATCTCCCTTGTGTGAAAACTTACTGTTACTGCACTAAAACTTAAATATATCAAACGTTTAACCGTAGGGTAAATATACTGAGTAAAAACTATATCCCTGATGAGTACATTATTAGTGAACTAAAAGTACTTTTTAAGCTTAAAAGTAGTATACTTAAAGTGCACTTGAATTAATCAGTTTTTAGTTAATAATAGTCTATAAGAACATATGCATTTATTTTTTTCAATAACACACTACTTGGTCTGATCAGGAGTCATGATCTGTTACATTCATAATGTCTCACCTCTTCTGAAAACTGGAAATGTTTGAACCGCTGTATGAGATATCACATCCCAAATATTTGATGGAAATCTGCAGATCAATGCTCATGTTATATTACAATAACTTTTGGATCTACAAGAGTTTTTATTTTTTATTTTTTTACCAGTATCCCTAAAAACAAAATAAATCTTTTTTGACTAAAGCAACCACCAGTAAGGAAGTGATATTTAAAAATGTCTACCAGGCAAGATCAAACCACAGACCAAAGCTGACTAAAATGACTTTACTTCCTTCTATTATACAGGACTTTATCTATTATACAGGACTTTATACATAGGAATCTAGAAGCTGTCAAGAAGGCTCTTAAAAAAATGAAGGGTTCCCTTTAATTCCTGCAACTGAGCTCTAAAGTCTTTGGTGAGGAGGAAGCATCCTAGAAAATCTGAGAGTTCCTAGAAGGAAACTAAACCTTTCCTGACGCCCTGAAGCCCAGTTACTGAGAAATTTAAAGTCAACCCTGTCTCACAATGACTTGCTGATTTTACCAGACTTGTATACATCACGGGGCGGCACTGACCACATGGTGAAACCCACAATCATGTAATTAAATCACCCATTGCAACTGTACTAGAGTGACACAAACCCCTTTTGCGTTAAGCTTTCAGCAAATCATTAACTCATGTGACATAAAAGAAGTTCAAGTAACTGGGTGTTATTTTCATACATCTCACCTTGAGCGTAACTGCATGTAATATTTCTTGGTTATTGATTAATCTTTTTTTTTCAGGAAGTAATGTGTACATTTCCTACAAGGACTCAGGGAGTTGTACAAAATTCGTCTATTAATATAGCTGCTTATCTTTGCATAGATCTTGGAAGGGCGTACGTTACCAGTTCATGACAATGTCTTACAGACACACAACAGACAGTGGTACATGCCTCACACCCAAGGACAATATCTACAGAACATAAAGGTCATGCTATCGGTTTACGGGAGGAAGGTTAAATTCCTTTAAGACATCATGTTCTTTTTCAAACTAATAAAAAGTTCTTCTCATCTTCCCACTTTTTTAAATTCTTAACAACTTCAAAAAATGTGTCACACTAGCTCCAACCTGTGTGTTTCCATGTAAACCTTTTACCTCATAAAGCAGATACAGTAGTACCACCTGGTGTTCTGACTGAAACCGTAATCTGCATACTTTCTTTCCATGTACTGTGGAGATGCACTCTGCTGATGCTGAAATCCAACAGCCTGTAGATGGCAGACCTGTCCAACAACTGTCTACATTCGGGAGTAACTTCTACACCTTAAATCAGATGTTTAAGAATTTATGTAGGAAGCAGGACAGTTTTACCGTAAAAATAATTCACCATCATTCAATTAAGAGAAAAAGGTTGCATCAAAGTGAAGGAAATAACTAACTGGTCTGGATGTCTCTTGAAAGGCTGTAGTCTGTCCTTTGGTGCAGAGCATAATAATTATTCAGCCCAGCTTTTCAAATGGAAGAGGAAACTCTGGAGCTGAGAAAGGAGACTGAGACTAAATAACATGACAATTTCCTTTCATTGTATATGCATCACTCTGTATGCATGGCAACAAGGAGGGGTAGAGTTGTGCTGCTCAATTTGGCTGCTAATTGAAGTAGCTCTGCCGCCTTATTCTGATACTCTCTTTAAATAGACATTCGCTTCCTCTTTTTCTGGTTTGAACTTTTTTTATGCTTCTTGCCTCTGGTATTGGATACCAGAGTTTTGCCAATGTCTTTTTATTTATTTCATTTAATGTCTTTTTTATAACATTTCAAAAGCTGAATTAATACTTTAAGTACTTTTGCTAATCCCAGCAGAGTTGACAAGGAAGTACTGATAAGACAGAACTGCAGCACGCAAATGGAAAAGATGTGAGATCTTAGGAAACAAAATAGAAGAACTCCAAGCCCTAGCGGGGACCCAGCCAGAATATTGGGAATGCAGTGTTAAGTGTTTTACTAAAACATGGCTGCAGGATCATATCACTGTGTCTCACTGCCAAGCTTTCTGACCATACCAGCAGAAAAAAGATTTAAGGAAGACTTTGAAGCTCAAGACGGGTGGGTTTGACTTGTGAATAACATTTTCTTTTTGTGAGATTACTTTTTTATGGCCTAATGCCCTTTATTTTTAAATGTCTTGAAAGTACACAGACAGGAAACAGGACTATAGAGAGGTGGAAGAAATGCAGCAAAGGTCACCAGGCAGGGACTCGACCTTAACAACAACCAAGTCAAAGACCAAGGCTTCTGTGCATCGTCACACTGAACCCCTGCACCACCACTGTGGCCCATCATCTAGGACATGTTACAGTAAAATTTGATCTTTGTAGCCCAGATATTGAACTACATTAGCTTACTGTTCATATTGTTTATCAAGAGAGATTACTAGTGTTGTTTTGGAAACTGTATATTCTTCACTCCCCAGCCAGCATGCCTAGGTGGGCCCCATGTGGGGAAAAGGAGGGCAGACTATATGGGTCCCATATGGGTTTGTC